>RJWJ010000867.1:0-41825 GCA_004363605.1 Indri indri
TTTCTAGATACAATATCATATCATCAGCAAATAGTGAGAGTTTGATCTCTTCTGTTCCCATTTGTATGCCTTTAATTCCGCTCTCTTGCCTGATTGCTGTGGCCAGGACTTCCAGCACTATGTTAAATAGAAGTGGAGATAGTGGGCAACCTTGTCTGGTGCCGGTTCTAAGTGGGAATGCTTTCAATTTTTCCCCATTTAGTATGATGTTGGCTGTGGGTTTGTCATAAATGGCTTGTATCATTTTTAGGTAAGCCCCATCTATGCCTATTTTGTTAAGTGTCCTTATCATAAAAGGGCGTTGAATTTTGTCAAATGCCTTTTCTGCATCGATTGAGAGTATCATACAGTTTTTGTTTTTGCTTCTGTTTATGTGGTGGATTACGTTTATAGATTTGCGTATGTTGAACCATCCCTGCATCTCTGGAATGAAGCCCACTTGGTCATGGTGGATTATTTTCTTAATAAGCACCTGGATTCGGTTAGCTAGAATCTTGTTGAGAATTTTTGCATCTATATTCATAAGGGAAATTGATCTGTAGTTTTCCTTTTTTGATGCATAAGATCTTTATTTTCTTATTTTAATCAGTCATTGACATAAAAGGCATGATCATCAAATTTTGTTGGAAAATGCCAGAATAAAGAAAAAGTGATTTAAAAGTGGGTCCAGTTAACCAGGTTTCAAAAAGAGACTTATGAATATGTATGTATAGTGTACGGAGATTGGAGGATTCAGATGTGGATAGCAATAATCGGGGAGACTGTCAAGTATCTTAAGTTACTAACCTTATTGAAATATTAAACCTTTATATTTAAAGGCAGGAAATAAGAGGAATGTTGAAGAGTCTACTGGTGTTTACCTTGAAAGGAGAAAATTTAGAAGGAAATGAAAATACCCTTCAAATATTTGAGAAACTTTTCTAAGGAAGATCGGGGGGGCATATTTCACCTTCATCCTCAGGGGATATAACCAGGAAAAATGTCTAGAAGCTAATGAAAAGTTGCTATTTCTTCAGTTTTAGAGAGAATTTGTAAGTCTAGAAGTGTCCAACAAGAAGCTGGGCAATTTGGCAGAATAGTCAGCTATTTATCAACAGATGAGTAGAAGAGTTAAATGACATGTGTTTTAGATGGTTCAGAAAGAATTTCTTCCAAGAATGCAGTGACTTCTAAGCCTCCTTTCAATTTTCTTGTTGATTTTTTTCTTCCTCTTAGCATATAGTGGTTTTCAATAGCCAGATATCACTTCTAAAATATACTCAATCCAAAATTATTTTATTATTTAATAAAAGATTTTAATTTTGATTCACAGTATTTCAGAATGAAAATACTTTTCAGAGAAAGTAGATTAGTATAGGGAAGGGAATTAGATAATAAGTTATGAATTTTATAATGATAATAATTATTATTATCTTACTAATTGCATTAGTGTTAATGAAATAATATATGGTAACTAGTCTCTGTCTAAAAAATACACATTCTTTGGTGAAACTAACTTCATTGGCTGTCAAATTGAATCGTAAGCAAATAATCGTTAAATGAATTTTTTAGCTAATAAAGAAATGATTGGATTACATAATATTAATACATAAGATTTTCAAAATATTATACATAATAATTTATTAGATTTTCACAAATATATAAAGAAAATCCTCTAAATTTTTGTACATATTATATATAGGGCAAATAATATTTCTACATTTCTGGCCAGAGTATGTTAAAGTATGAGAAATGAAAGTATAGAGAGATGAAATCCAGAAACAAAATCAACAGCCTTTTTATTTTCTAGAAAAAAACTAATGGAAAAAATGAAGAAATCTCTTAAAGTAGTAGACATTTTCCAATATTTATTTAAACTAAAACAGAGAAGAGGAAGGAAAAAAAACCCTCTACTTCCTAAACAGATAAACTATTTCTTAATAGCTTTCAAGAAACACCTCTAAATTATTCTTATACTAATCAGTGAAAGTCTAACACAGGTTTCAGTGTTTTATTGAGAGTGCTTACCTGTTAGGAACTGAAAACAAATTCTAACAAATTCTAAAATTCTTTTGTTTTTAAAGACTGTGTGTTATATTTTGTATGAAATATTTAAAGATGGCCTATAATAATGTATTTGGTCTCAGGTTAGAATAAGTCAGCAAAATAATGAAGAAATAATCCAGAATGTGAATCTATCCCCTCCCCAAGTTTTGTAAATCTTCTCAAGGTTATATATAAATGACTTAGGGGGTTGTAGTTTATTTTAAATTATCTGCCCCACTGATTCCTTACAAAAATGCAGATCATCAAGCATGGACTGAGTAAAGATATTCATGAAAGAGAAGAAAATTGACATTAGTTGTAACTCTGAAGTGACTGTCATTGTCTGCTTTGTCACAGCCATTATCCATTTCTCTTTAACTACTTGCAGGCTATTTAGTTGGGATTATAATTAAAGGCCATAATGTTTAAATTCAATTGACCGTCACCTGCAGATTTACCTGATTGAGAAATAAGCCACTATATGCTACATAGAAAAAGAAAATTGCACACACAGAGGAGTTAGAAAAAATTGCACTATTGACTAGTAATTGATATGTTTGATGGTAAAACAAGAAAATATAATACTTTAAAAAAAATCATGTCTAATGCTTTCTTTCTCCCTGTTCATCCTCTGGTTGATTGGCGTTCTCATCAGTAGTGTGACATCAGCAGAGACCTACAAGGGAATTATAGCAATGCATTTTCCCTAGGGCCACCATTTATACTATAAATTATGAATGCATTATTATGCTGCCACTTTGGTTTTGAAGAGCTTATGTTAATTAAAGGCTAAGAAAGCACACACGCAGCACAATTATTTTTAATTAAGATTAAAATAATGCAATATGTCAATATAGTCCTCAATGGGAATGATGGCTTAATGTGTCACTTCATTTTCTTGTCTATGTAATACAGCCATGTCTAATGCTTGTTTTTTGTTTTTTACCTTTTAAGAATATAAACCTCAAGGTCACTCAGAGATCAACTCTATGCCTGAGATGTTGCTGTATACAAGTGATTACAGAGTGAACGCTATATACGAAACACTGCTTTCTGAAATAGATACAAAAATGCAAGATGTAACTTTCTATGTTTCAGGGGCTTGAAATCATGTGTTGGGTGACCTCTAAATTTGCTACTAAAATGAAGACTAATTATTTTTGTGTAAACTGAAGTAAAATAATAATTTGCATAAAGCAAATGAATTGGAACCATATTACAAAACAAATATATTTGACTATGATAATTTTTAGAATGTAAAAGTTTAGATTCTTTTCCTTCAATTTAAAATTAAGGAGCTGGAAGTTAACTTTTTATTTCAACTTAAAAGTAAGCCCAACTAATTTGTTACCTTTCTTTTTAAATTGTTACAAAAATGAATTTTACATAATTAAGTCAACTTTGTTTAATTTAGAATAACTTTAATTTCTCCATGTCAGCAAAGTTTATAAAGGAAAGGTGATTTTCTGATGAAGTTAACCAATACCACTATTCCTAAAAATACTAAAATGTCCAACTCGTGGCATTTCTAAGCCATAAACATTTCAATTTTACTGTTGTTTTGCTACATGTGAGGATTTATTTCTCCATGAAATCAAACTTGTTGTAAGTTTAAGTGGTAGTTTCCATAAAAAATAAAACTTCACATTCTGTTTTATCAGTTAGGGGAAATTACACCTCACACAAGTATATGCTCTAGGGACATTTTCTTTTATTTCTGCCAGAAGTACAAACCTTTGGGCTGACAAGAGGTCTAAATGTTTAATTTTGTCACACCAGCAATCCAGTAGACATGCAAGGCAATAACCACAGTCCTGAGAACAAGTGAGCAACACAGACTCCTCAGGGAACTCTGAGGGTGAATCATTTATAGCAGCAGGCCCAAATTGACATTGTTGGGACTCCAGTAGAATAAAAAGACATAATGTCAAAAGGAAGAAAGTATAATTAAATTTTTTCAATTGTCAGTTTACTTCACTTTAATTGGCAACTTAACACCTGTGCTTGTTTCAGTGCAAAAAGTTCTGTTTTTAACATGAGACAATGTTCTCTAATAGACAACACCAATAAAAATTACATAAGAAAAATGTGCAGTGCCACATGAAAAGCACAAAATTCAACAAACCTTGATATGTACCTTATGGAGTTTTGTATTGTTTTATTTTAATTGGGCATTTTTATAAGGGTATTGTTAGTACTTAAGTCAGAACAATAGGAGAAAGTTGAACATATTGGAGAAAAATAGGAAATTATATATACAGGAAAGAGGTCCTCTCAATTTTAGATAGTAACCACCAAAAATTTATTTGGATAAACCTTAAAACCACAAAACTTCTTGAAACAAATATAAGCTGATTTACTCTATTCTGTTTTCATTGGATGTTAATATATTAAAATGATATTAAAGTGATTATATTTATGACTGTTACTAATATTGTTTACAAGAATACATTTATCATATCCAACAAAAAAGCAGAATCAACAATAAACAGTGGCTTCTGACTTTTTATTGTATAGAATTTTCTTGCCTGGGTATTCTAGGACTATACCTAATATTTTTTTCTAACCAACATTCCTTCTATATCCTCCTTGATTGTTTAATATTTCCTAATTAATACAAGTTATAGAAATATAAAAATAGTCTAGTATCAGAATAAATAGGGCCAAATGCTACTATTCTTGACTTTCCTATTTATTCTTATTAACTCTCTCTTGTACTCAGACAATGCCTTTATTGTTTGACAAAATTTAAAAATTTCAATATTGCTTCTTTTTCATGTTAATTTTAAGACATATTTCCATAGCATTACCTCTTGATAGCTCCTATTAATTCAAATATAATTTTCCTTAAGTATTCTTTGTTATGTTATAATAATAATAAAGAAAATAATATGCAGATAATTCTATTCTAAATGGAATGTTTTTTCACCTGAAATCTTCCATTTACAAGGAGAAAATTTTTGCTTACTTACATACCAAGAAGGGGGCAAAAATCAACAAAGTCATCCCCAAAATGAAGTTTTTTAACAAGTTAAATAAATTACTCCAGGATTTTATTTTAATGTTTCTGTTTTTAAAATTAACATGTGGGAACACATTGTTATTTCTTGCAATATAAGAAAATAAAAATTTGTTGTCCTTTAAAAAAATTTCCTAAAATTAGATTAATGAATAATACTTAAATGTCAAACTATGACTAAAAGAGCAATTTTTTCCCCCAAGATAGAGGTATTTGGCCTCTTTTACTGACAACTTGAACAGAGTTATGCAGAAGAAACCTTTAAGTGACTAGAGGAGTAGATGTGTGACCACGTTGGTATATCGCCGAGAACAGATGAAGCAAAGGAGGGGACATATTTAAGCTTTTCACACAATTTAAATAAACTTTCTAAAATGTTTTGAAATGTAGCTTCAGAAGTTATTTAAGTCATATATGCTCAGATGATGTGATAACTGCACTTCTTGGTTGTTTTTATGGCTGTGATTTTGTTGGGGAAAAAAAAAACTATGAAGTAAATTAATCCCATAAAACAGATGCTATAATTTTATGGAAACAAGTTCAACTTAAGCAAACTAAGCAACTCTCTTAACATTTTTATTACACTTTCTTTTTTCCATTTTGACTTATTACTTCAAAAAAATTTCAAATCCAAACAACCCTTATGTAACCATTCCATTCAGAATGACAGAGGTTTATCTCTGAGCTGTCATATAACCGCAGGCAGGGTTTGTCCATATTCTATACTTTACTGCTCTGCCTGATATAAGACAACGGCCTTCTATGTTTGCTTTGAAAATGAGCAAAATATCACAATCATCGAACACATGTGTCATCTTCACAGGGCACTCTACAAGCTTCAGTTTATCAGATTTAGTACATGATTTCTGGACCTTTAAGGTCTGGAGAAAATGCTTTGACTTAAAATGACAAATGATAACCTAAGAATTCTGAGAAAAATCCAGAGAAAGAAAAATCGTATATTTCTTTTAAATATCTAATAACACACTTTCAATAGAAATAAACTAAATCTGCACTTGTTCAGATGCAGTGTGTAAATAGCTTTCTTATTTTTTATTCGCAGCTGTCTGAATTCAAGGATATTGGTACTATGTTACTTTTTTTTTTTCCTCTCATATCTAAGAGTTGATATTTTTCATTGGAAAAGGCAAATCACATATTATTGTTTTAAGGATCTTGAATGATAATTATTCTTGCTAGGTATTTATTGTGAAAACGTTTCAGAAATAGTGAACTCTTTATGCTATGTATAAGAACTAAGAGTGGATTGCTGAAATACAGCTGACTTTCTTTAAGGAGAATATTGAGTGAGAGGAGAATGGTGATTAATTGATATTTTAAAATTTACTTTGAGTTAAAAACATTTTAATTTTTTTAACTCATGAAAATTATTTTTTCTCTAACACATCTCTTAACACACATATTGTAATTCATTGTGCATCCAGACAAAGGAGAGACAGAGCTTCGAAGTCAGGAGATTCGAGTTTAAGTCTTGAGTCTGTGACCTTAGGTATGTGATCTTGCTTCTATGACCTTAGACAAACAGCCTTATCCATTTGGGTTCCGTTTTTTCTTGTGTATAACAAGAATAACACTAACTATTCAAATTATTTCTGTGTGAAGGAAACAAGAGAATAAAAGTGGAAGTGACTTATACAATGCCAAAGACTCTGGAAAGGTAGGATATTATTAACACAAAGTTCACTGACAAACATAATTGACTCATTTAGATGATTGATGGTATTTCTGGTATTTTAGAATTATGATTCAGAATACTAACTCACATTATGTAGGCTTTCAGTGATAAATATAAAAATATATGGGGTTTATTTGATCATCTACTGACTCTAGGAAGACAACATTTTTTTTTTTTTATTTCAAAGTATTACAGAGGTACAAATGTTTTTGGTTACATGGATCATTTCATAATGCTTGAGTCAGGGTTAAAAGTGTGGCTGTCACCCAGATAGTGTTCACTGTACCCATTAGATAAGTTTTCACCCATCCCCTTCTCTTCCCTCCCTTCTGCTTGATTTCCACTGAGTTTTACTTCCCTCTATGCACATGTGTGTTCATCAGTTAGTTGCAATTTAATAGTGAGTATATGTGGTGTTTGTTTTTCCATTGTTTAGATACTTCACTTAGGATAATGGTCTCCAGTTCCATCTAAATTGTTGCAAAAGGCATTAAGTCAAGCTTCTTAATGGCTGAGCACTGTTTCATGGTATACATATCCGACATATTTTTAATCTGCCATCTTTGTACCAACTTGGTTTATTGTTTATTATTTCTTGTTTCTTTCCCCTAAATTTAAAGTGTATCTTCACACACACACACACACACAAAAGAGATAAGTATTTAGAGGGTCATTTTTATTCAAAGTTAGTTTTCTTCAAATTACTAATGCTGATGTATTAATCAATGTTGACAAATTACAAAAAGATTTAAATAGTCTATTTCAAAATTGAAACATATATTTAACTTTTGAAACTATTAAACTGAAAATTGTAACCCCCTTACCATATATTTTACAGAACAAAACTACTATGTCGTTAAGATCTCAGTCTAAAGAAATTTAATGTAATATAAATTAATGAATGCTCTAATTTTAAGAATCTCATTCTCCGTTAGTCTAATCATGCAAGAACAAAGTTTTTGCTTTGTCATTCATAGTAAAACAGAACTTTACATGCAATAAACATGGGATACCTTCAGTCTTCAATTTCAAGTTATAAAAATAGTGCAGGATATGATGTAAGATAATGTTTATATTCCTCTTTCTTAAAATTCTATTAATATTAGTTTTAACTTCTTTGAAATGACAATACTAAACTACAGTATTTCATTTGTTGAATAGATATGACACTTGGGTAGGATTGTACAAGATTCTCAAGGTATTACCTGTGGTGAAATATGAATAAATATGTATAATATTCAGAAAAATGTTTAGTAGTCCATACAAAAATATTTTATTATTATTATTAAATGAAGTTTCCATGTAATTATTTTTTACTGTATCTTATATGTATGAGGTACAAACATAACCTCAATCTTCACTTGGTACTACTAAAGTAAAGAAATAGAAGAAATAATAAAATCATCCAAATCATCTCATCATCCTCAGGGCTACATCTATTAATAAAACATACCAGAAGCTAACTACTGAGTATGTATTTCAAAAATGCTCATCATGGCTACTACATGCATGTGCTAATATGTTTCAGCATTTGGTTTAAAAATATACCAAACCTCTAACCTGGATTTTTAATATAAATAAAAATTTTCTCTCTGCTAGGTGAAAGGTGCGGATCCTGTTTCAGTTTTCTACGTGTAGCTATAAAATTTTCCCAGTACTATTTATTGAATAAGGATTCTTTTCCCCATTGCATGTTTTTGTCAAAGATTAGGTGGCCATATGAGGATGGTTTTATATCTGGGATCTCATTTCTGTTCCATTGGTCTATGTCTCTGTTCCTGTGCCAGTACCATGTCATTTTAGTTGCTGTAGTCTTATGGAATATAGCTTGAAGGCTGGTAAACTGATGATTCCCAATTTGTTCTTTTTGCCTAAGATTGCTTTTGCTATACCAGCTCTTCTCTGGTTCCATATGAAGTGTAGAATTATTTTTCTATATTTGCAAAAAATGATGTTGGTGTTTTAGCAGAGATTGTATTGAATCTATATATCACTTTGGGTAGTACAGACATTTTAACAATGTTGATTCTGCTGACCCATGAGCATGATATGGTTTTCCAACTGTTTACCTCCTCTGCTATTTTCTTCTTCAGTGTTTCATAGTTCTCCCTGTAGAGGTCTTTAACCTCCTTAGTTAAATATATTGGTGGATAACAGATTTAAACCTAAGGCATGAAACTATAAGAATCCTGGAAGGAAATGTTGGAAAAACTCTTATAGACATTGACCTAGCCAAAGAATTTATGAAGAAGACCCCAAAGGCAATCGCAGCAACAACAAAAATAAATAAATGGGATCTGATCAAATTAAAAGGCTTCTGCACAGCCAAGGAGACATTCACGAGAGCAAACAGACAACCTATAGAATGGGAGAAAATATTTGTATGCTACACATCCGATAAAGGGCTGATAACTAGAATCTTTATAGAACTTAGGAAAATCAGCAAGAAAAAAAATCAAACAACTCTATCAAAAAGTGGGCAAAGGACATGAACAGAAACTTTTCAAAAGAAGATAGACTAATGGCCAAGAAACATATGAAAAAATGCTGAACATTGCTAATCATCAGGGAAATGCAAATCAAAACCACAGTGACATATCACTTATCTCTAGTGAGAATGGCCTTTATCAAAAAGTCCCAAAACAATAAATGTTGGCATGAATGCGGAGAGATAGGAACACTCATACACTGCTGGTGGGACTGCAAACTAGTGCAACCTCTGTGGAAAGCAATATGGAGATACCTCAAAGAGCTAAAAGGAGACTACCATTTGATCCAGAAATCTCATTACTGGGCATCTACCCAAAAGAATGAAAGACATTCTATAAAAAAGACATCTGCACTTGAATGTTTATAGCAACACAATTCACAATTGCAAAAATGTTGGAAAAACTCAAGTGCCCATCAACATATGAGTGGATTAATACAACGTGGTATATGTATACCATGGATTTCTACTCAGCCACAAAAGACAATGGTGATCTAGTACCTTTTGTATTATCCTGGGTAGAGCTGGAGCCCATTCTACTAAGTGATGTATTATAAGAATGGAAAAACCAGCACCACATGTACTCACCATCAAATTGGTATTAACTGATCAACATTTATGTGCACATATAATAGTAACATTCATCAGGTGTCAGACAGGTGGGAGCGAGGAGGAGGAGATGGGTACACCTCCTACACTCACACCTAATGGGTGAGGTGCACACTGTCTGGGGGATGGACAGGCTTGAAGTGCTGACTCAGGTGGGGCAAAGGGAATATATGTAATCTAAACATTTGTACCCCTGTAATATGCTTAAATAAAAAAAAATGTCCCTACCTTGTCAAATAATCAGAAGTATAATAAAAGCATTTCAGCATTTGGACAAACTAATCTAATTTACATGTGGATTCCCTGTCTTCATCTGACAACCAAGATAAATTTGACCAAGGGAGATTCGAGCAAGTTGCCCTCAGGTTTAGTAGATTCCACCTTATCTTCACTATGCCCTTAACAGAAGAAAGATTTCTCATTATATGAGTACAGAACAATGGTATTCCTTTATTATTGTTATATAAATTTCTAATCTAAATTACCTGATTACTGATGTGTAACATATTTTTTTAAATTATTATATTTATGAAATTCTGGGTAATATCTTTCAGATCTTAGCATTCATGATCAAAGAAAAGAATAAGATGCCATTTGTCAGATAGCTTGTGTTAAGCATTAAATGCATGTTTTTTTTGTTTTTTTGTTTGAGACAGAGTCTCACTGTGTTGCCTGGGCTAGAGTGCCATGGTGTCATCTTAGCTCACAGCAACCTCAAACTCCTGGGCTCAAGCAATCCTCCTGCCTCAGCCTCCCAAGTAGCTGGGACTACAGGCATGCACCACCATGCCCGGCTAATTTTTTCTACACATTTTTAGTTGTCCAATTAATTTCTTTCTATTTTTAGTAGAGACGGGGTCTCGCTCTTGCTCAGGCTGGTTTCGAACTCCTGAGCTCAAACAGTCGCCCGCCTCGGCCTCCCAGAGAGCTAGGATTACAGGCGTGAGCCACCGCGCCTGGCCTAAATGTATGTTTTCTTGATATTTTCTTCTTGTATTTGTTTCATAACACACACACACACACACACACACACACACAGTAGTTTATTTCCTAGCAAATATCCCTTTGAAAATTCCAGACTTGCATCCTCTGAAACAAGGGAGCAAAGACTTACTCAAATGTAGCTCAGGCAAACTGGGAAGATCAGAATACTGTTGGGAGCACAGGGTTGGTGGTATCACTGACTACCCATCTCGTGCCAATGAAGAATTAAGTATTCAGAAGAGAGTTTTAGAACTGTACCTCTGTAACCAGACAATTTTCTTGTACTCAAAGAATATCCACACAATGATATAAAAGAGATGGCCACTATGAATTTTTACTTTTAATTAAAAGTACTCATGTCATAATTTCAAAAGTAAAACTTAAGAATAATAGGGAGGAGATACTTTGAGCTTACATTCCTTTGGATTTGATGCATTTCATAGAAATTCATGTTTGAGACTCTGGTATTTGTTAGCATCTATTTTTTTGTGGTTCAGAAGAGTACCTAGATTCAGACTCAGTTTTCTCTGCCTACTGAAAGTTTTCCATCATAATATAACTTTAAAATACATACCTTCTAATTGGTCTCACTATTGTACATGTACCTCTACAGGGTAATCAAATCTGTTAGAAACCTTTTTAATAGAACCCATCGAAAAGCATTTGCTATTTTGTAGTCAATTGCTAGGACACAGTTTGATATTACAAAATAGAAAATGGGAAAGCATGGCTTTTCCTTGATAATAGTTAAAATTTTCTGACTATTTAAAATAACTGTGGAAATAAAATTTAGAATTCATCTACTTAAGCATTTATGAGTAAACTAGATTAATTAACAATATTTTCTTCAAAGCTATTATAACACATTTTCAATATGGAAATCAAACATATTTATGTAAATAAGATTATAACAGACTTACAATTTGAATTTTTGTAATGTATTCCCATTATTGGCCAAAAATGTTTCTGTTTCATACTGTTCCTCCCTACAATTGCCTATAAAAGTGTATACATTTGCAATATAAATTCCACACATTATAAAATTAAAATGACATTCCTTTTTATGAAAATTCTTAGAGATGAAAGAACAATGCTTTCAAGAAATTATTTTCTGAAGATAGCAGTTTAATGTCTACATTGTTTAAATACTTTGCAATGTAAAAATATAAATTGTATGTTTCACTGAAGAGCCAATGAATTTTACTTCAAATGGGACTTAATTACCTGCTGTGATCCCAATGTCATCATTTTCTGCTATGCTACTCTGTTCTTAACACAGCAGCGATAAATAAGAACAAGCTTTGAAGGTCATTATTAACTTAGGTATGAACTATACTGAATGTAAAATGCTATTCCCTGATTCTAGAAAAGCCTTTGAATTCTGAAATAGTACATTATGAGGTTTTGTATTACCACCACATACTCATCCTCTTTTCTCCATAAACATCACAAAATTTCCAATGAATTTCCCATAGGCACAGAGTTAGACATGCCTCCTGGGGAAAAACCTTTTATTTTTCCTTCTTACAATGACTCTAAGAGAGGGGAAAAAAAGAAGTGAATAAGAGAGTATTTTAATTTATAGGATTTATTCAGTGAAATAAGTGGTTACTTTTCATGTTAGTAAAATGTAATTATGTTGACAAGAGAGTAGTTTATAAGCAATTAATCATGATTTTGCTGATGTCAATTTGAATTCTGGGGGCTCAATGAAATACATAGATGCTACCACTGCATGTAGTTACACAAATAACTGTGGCCAACTGCACATGCAGGATGCTGTTGTGTTTGATTTATTCCTATGGATATGGTTATTTTTTCCAGTTATCAGTCACCTGCTGGTGTTCTTTAAGGAATAATTTGAAGCCTGTGTCTGAATATGTGTAGCGAACCATGAAGGAATGGAAGTTAACAATGCTTTGGGTTGATTTTCAAACATGAATTTCTAAAGAGAGGCAAATCCAAAGAGTTATAGAGTCAGATTGTCTTTTCTTCACAATGCATAGTAATTTCACAAAATATAGGGCAATAGTTATAATTTTTAAAATATGTGACATTTAGGAATTTATGCAAATGAATAAAAAGTACTTGCTTGGTACCTGATATGTCATATTTTGCCTTATGTTTCTAAATAGTGATGGAACTAAGATTCTCACTAAGTATATATTTAATATTAAAGCATATGTTATTATTAATTAATAGGGCATAAAAACACATAGTATTTTTTAAATTTTATTTTGCTTTTTGCAAAATACAAACAATAATATACTATAATAAATTATTCTGGATTATCATCATGTTTAAAAAGGGCTCTGCCATTTTTTGTTGTTGTTGTTTTTACTCTTTAAATGTTACCATTTTGATAAGGATCTGTGGCTGTTCAACTCCGTATAATCATTACTAGTCTACATTGGCAAATCACCTGAAGGACAATGGGTGCTTGTCTCCATAAAACGTGAGTCAAAAGCCCAAACTCTGTCATATGACTACAAGTTAAATTAAATTGTTCTTCAAAATGGTATAATAAAGGAAAACTGAGGTCAAGAAAAGAATTAAGGATAAAGAATGCCAAAGTAGTACATAATGGTTACAGTTTTAAGATCCGAAGTTAAATTCAATGTCCTTAGGCTGATGGGGTCTATTATAGTGGGGAGGCAGGGATGCGCTTTGCAAGGTTTTGTTGTGAGAAGCAGACTTGATTTGAGGGCATTAAAGTATAAGTTAAAAGGAAATATTGTTATTGTCACATATCTGACCCTTTAAACTAGAATAACCTTGTCAGCATGAATGTAGCTGGTGGCTCTACATAAAACACAAATTTAATTTAAAAAAATGAAAGTTTGCATAAATTCACTTGGAAAAAGGATAGACTTCCAGGCATGCGGTGTTGACACACTTCCCTTGAAGTACCTACTCTTAAAGGTTTATGTAATTCTAAGAAATTCATATCTTTAGTTTATACATAAAGCAAAAGGTCTTCCATTTAGGGAAAAGGCTATTCTTGTGTTAACACTGAGCACAAGCAACACAAAAACCCAAGAGCTTCAGTGCTGAGTCATTGCCACTTTAGGAGCACTGTGAGATGCACACTAATATCTAAAAATTTATTCGAAGGACATTGCTCAAACATCTCCAGGAAAGGAGGAGTTTGTACTCTGGGATCTTTGTTAAAATAAAGTTTTAAGTGCAAAGGGAGAACCCACACCTTTTGTATACATTGTATTCTTTTCCAGGGCCTACTCAAGAACACTGAGGAAGAAACATGGTTATTTTCAGAGTAGACATTTTAATAGAAGGGAGGGAAAAATAAACTCAGAACATTGGATAGTTTAAAAACAAAAATAGTAGGACCCAACAAAAAGAAGGTAGATAAATTTAGTAACTCAATTTCCTGGAAAATTATATGCCTTAGAGATTTTTAAGACAGAAAATGCGAGAAGATAATAATAACTTCTATCATAGAGTTAAAATAGTAATTCAGGAAGGCCTTTAAACGTAAGAATACTCTTTGTGTAAAAGTAAGAATTCCATTAGTTTCAAATATCACTCCTCTTTTAAGGTGATATAACATCAAATATATTTTCTTCTATTTTATATATATGTGACTATATGGCATTAGAAATGCTCAAAAATCTATATCAAATATGTACATTTGATATATAAATACTTTCTGACTACATTCTTCTTTTATATATATTATATATATATATTTACTGATTAAACATATTTATATGTACGTATAAAATTAGAAATGTTTTATAATGTATGTCTATGTCTGATGTGCTTAAAAATATATATACCAGTTATATAAAATTGAGTTAATTCTCAAAATATGAGAAACATTGACCTAGCATATGATAACATATGGATTATAAATTATTTGTTGATATAATATTTATATATGTATATCTACACACATCTACATACATATACATATGCACTATTACAAAAGAAATGATTATTTTCATACTAATCTATAAGTCATCATACACAATTAAATCTTACAAATTCAAAATATACAAAATCTTAAAACTTACTATATGACATTTTAATAGGTACAAGTTTTATGTTTATGATGATGAAAGAGTTTTGGAAATAAATAGTTGTGGCAGTCATACAACATTCTAAATATAATTAATGCTACTGAATTGTATACTTAAAATGGTTAAAATGGCAAGTTTTAAAATGTATGTATTTTAAGAAAATTTAATAAAAAAACGTGACTCAAAAAATACTACACTATTTCATGTTTGGGTCAAATTATGCTTAGAGGAATATAGAAAGGGCAATTTATATGCTTATTAGTCAAGAGTGAATATGTTTGAGTTCAGATTCTAAGAGTGAAATCAAGGAAATGATTTAATAATTATTTATAATTTCCTCAACTATTTATGTATTCATAAAATGCTTTAAAAAGTGCACTAGGACATACACAGTTTTCTCAATAAGTCTTCACTATTATTTTTAAATAAAAGGTCACTGTTTAAATATAAAAACAAAATATTTCCACTTTCATTACTGTTTTATTCAAACTATATATCATTTCTACGTTAAAAAACTATGGAACATAAGGATTAGAAATGTGCTTTCTAGTGTAAAATGCCCTTTATATAATAAAACCTCATGAATTTTAACCCAAGGAGGTGTTCTCTCAGTATGAACCATCAATAAAAATGGACTAAGTTCTCTTTGAAAATACCAAACTAAATGCCACACCCAACATGTTTAAATAGGTCTTTACGTAACCTCCTCACAGTTGCTGTTTGCCTTATTCAGTCATATCTCTAACACAGGAATACACTTAACAAAAATAGAATTAGCCATCACAATCAAGAGTAGAGAATCAAGGAAATTGCTCAAAAGCGCAAAGTCTTTAAAATCAATTTAAGAGAAAAGAAACTAAGAAATGGCTTTAATTATTCAATTATTTCTTAAAATCTCTGACAAACTCCTCAAAACTATTATAGAATATTCAGATGCCCAGAAACATGACGGAATAAACCCAAAATGTTTCATTAAACATAAAACTTGGAAATGTAAGTTAGTTAATGTCCATGTTTTGATTTTGGAAAGAGGTCATGCTATATAGTACCTCTTATTAGCAGGCCTATGAAAAATTTCTCATATTCACAGAAAAGCTACAGACTTAGTAAACTAGCATTAGGGAATCATAAATGTACACTAAGAATAAAAGAAATATTTTAAATTTCAATAAACATTTTCAAAAACTAAGTTTTTTTCCATAACATGTATTAGAATGAGTCAAATCATCATGAACACTTTTCCCTGTTATACTTGTGACACATGAAATAGCCCAGTAGAAAGGAGAACAGTGTACACTGTCCCATTGATCTCTGTTTATTGTTTTATATTTTCAATTCTTTGTGGTTTGTTTTGAAGGGCAACTTTCTCCTTAAGTCATAAAGAACCCTAGTAACATCAATAGAGTGTTCATCAGGGTATTTATATTTTAAGAGTAGGAAAGAAAAAAACAAGAATGAAGTTCTTTTGAATACCAGAAAAAAGAAAGTTTCACTTTGATTGGTATCTTGTGCTGACAGAAATCCTAGAACAAGAATTTAAATATGCTTGAAAGAATTTGACATTGTGCTAGGGGATATTAAACCCTTTTTTCTCTCTAAAATCTCAGTGGTAATTCTCTTCATTATTGTAGTTCAGTAACTTCTCGCCCCCAGCCCCCACCCCGTGTTTATGGGTGGGAATCACAAAGGCTTTACCATGTTGGGAACAAATCAAAATGCCCTTTCTGACTTGTTAATGAAATCATTCCAGTCTTTTTATTCACCACTGTAACAGTCCTGCTGTTAGTAGATTGTATCCAACTAAGAAAGTTACTCATTTAAATAAGAATCTATTCACTCTTGTAGCATTCACAGAAGAGGCTTAAGCAATATGAATAAAAAGTTACCTTTCTGTCCATATGAGAGCACTTTCCTAGATCAATTGTGATAAATTAACCATTTTAATACGTACTTTGACTTATTTTGATCACACATATAAATACTAAGCACTCTGGATTGGTTTTATGTAACACGCAAGACATGCACATATAATGTATCAATTAAATATAATTTATGTATATGCCATTTATATGTGTGTGTATATATATAATGGTCATTGCAAAGATTAATGTATTTATCATTGTATCTAAAATTCACAAGTAGATATATACTGAACTGGTCATTAAATACATAGCTATATTTATTTCTGTTTTGCTACCTCCTCTTATATGCAAACACAGGCCTTAGATTATAAAATGAAAGGGGAATCAAGTTCAGATTTCAACTGTGCTCAGAAAGAAACCACTCAATTTTATGCTTTATGAGAAAAAAAAAAGTATTCTCATCAAAAATAAGAGAACTTTGCTGATATAAATATTTTGAGAAAAAAATTAAAAATAAAACAACCCAAGTTAATATGAAATATTAAAGGGTTTATAGTATTTGTGTTTTATTTTCGTATTCATCTGTCCTAAAACACTGCTATTCTATATCTTGTTCATCACATAACTGAGGACATTTAAATGAAGAAACTATAGCAAATTGCCTTTGTTGTTATCCCTCTCTCCAAAGAAAAAATGACTCGATCGTGAGATTATGCACAAGAAGTAGTATATGATAAACATATGCTATGGATAAGGGTTTACACATCCATCTACTAAAAGAAGATTGTTATGCCTAGAGTTAAAAATAACAAAACCTTTACAATACTTACTACGGGACAGGCACTCTTCTAAGTTCTTTATAGGCACTAGCACATTTAATAGTTACAATAACTTCACAAAGTTGGTACTATTATTCTGCCCATTTTACTGATGAGGAGATTGAGGTATAAATACATAAATGTAAAGTAAAGCACTTATGTGAGGTACATGGCAACTTGCCCATTATAACAAATTAGAGTCTGGATATAAATCCACGCAATACATGATCTTAACCACCTCAGTATACTGTCCTTTCCATGGAATTTTAATATGATCTGCTTACAGGAAAATTAAATTTATAATTGGAAAGCGAGCAAAATGTATTTAATTAAACTTACATTATGAAAAATGCAGGCAAAGTTGTCAGAACACAGTGACATAGATCATTACTCAACTAACAATATCTGCTCCTGTTAATCCCAGCAGTTTATATGCAGTTTGGTTGCCTCTATTACCAATGTGTTAAAACTACCTTTAGCTCAAAGCCATGAACTTGTATTAACATTATCCTTTTTTAAGTTTTATTCCCTATGTACAGTTTTAAAGACAATTATAAAAATGTATTAATATCTCCTAAAATTATATGCCCTTCACTCCAAAAATTTACATGATAAACCAAATAAAGCAAGATCCTAAATTGACCAAACAATACTTAATTAAGTCCAAATACTTAACTTTTGTTTGCATTCCAAATTCAAGTTGACTTTGATTAGAAATCTTGGAATTTGAAGTAAAATGAAATATATCATTTTCTCCCAAAGTGTAGAAGTTTGCCAGTAAAATATCCTTTGGTTAGTTAGTGCCTTAATACAGGGCCACTTAGCTAAGTAATTAGGGAAGATTATAAACAAATCTCTCACAAGTTTTTCCTTTAGAGTGAGTTACAAGTTACAAACCCAAAATTTCAGATAAATGATATCAAAGATTCAATCTAAGAGAAAAGCCATGGTGGATATATATTGAGGTATCACGAAATTACATGGGTTCCAGGAGCAGACAAATCTGGATTTGAATTCCTGCTCCAGTATTTTCTTGCTGTGTGACCTAATGGAGGCTTTCAATATTTTTGAATCTATAATTTTTCTCATGTGTAAAATCAGAAAGAGCAAATATCATCTTCGAAAGGTTGTTGCCAGGATGTTATGTAATAAAATTATATGGAGCAGTGAATACAGCCTGCATACCATAGGTACTCAAAGTGTCTTAGTTCCTCTTTACCACACCCTTTATGCAACATTTCTTCTGAGGCTTGTCTTCTAAATGGGAAGTTTCCCAACCAATAGTCATTTTTTCCACTGTTCAACAGGTATAATACTTCATACCTTACAGAAGTGGTCAAAGGAGTAAATGATAAGTGTTTAAAACACATAGCATAGGGATGGCACGTTGGCAGTGTTTAGTACCTTCGATAATAACAGTACACTATTTCTACTGCTGATTTCCCCTTAGCAATGTCCAAAGCCCCCTGCTTATTCCATCTCCCACCGCCCTGCTTCTCAAGCTTTACAGTTCATCAAATTTCAATGTAATTTCAAGGTATTAGGAAAATGAAAGAGTTTCATTTCAATAAAACATTATAGGGCTCATCCCTTATTAAACTTGTTTCTGCAATAATTAAATTCCCTAGGTTGCTTCTTACCCTAGGAAATGGCTAATTTCCCATTTTTATGTCATTTTTCCAACCAATCGTGAAAATGAAAGGAAGTGCTGATTTCATTGCCACATAATCCAACAAAATTTTTTTATCACTCAAAAAGATTTTGTTTGATCATTATATTACCATACTCATACTTTCAGAGACATTACAGAAAAAGAACACAACTCAACGATTTAAAAATAAAATCAATAATAACAGGGCTTAGTTTTTCATATCAGGTAAACACAACGTGTCTCATGTTGCTTAACATTTTGTTGTTATTGAAATTGTTATTTTCAAAACTTTGAGATTTTCATCATTACAAATATTTTGCATTTAGTCAATAGATTTCAAAATAGAAAACTTTAGACTATATTAAACTCTAGCATTTGGTCTGCCATATATTATGCTGTGGAAAAGGCTTATGAAAGGTATGGAAAACAATGACATAAATAATTGATATATGTGAGATCTAGATGACCATGAAAGCATTCCAGAGTTCTTTCATCATCCTGCAGAAGGTAAAGGGAAATTCTGTGCAATATCTAGATAGCACAAAAGAGATCATTATAACAATTGTTATGCAAAGATACCTGCTTTAGAAAAAGTCAACCTGATTAAATCATTCTATATCATTTTATTGTTTTGTTGCCACTGTTAACAGTTAACACTGTATAATAGTATCTTGTTCCTTTATTTTCTTTTATTTTGTCTTTTCTCTCCTAAAATGTGAGCTGCATGAGAACAGGGAAAAGAATGAGAAGAGGGTCTATTCTACTCTTCCATAATCTAGGAAAGGTGCTGTCTATATTCTGAAGTATGTTTAGTTATAGTTCTCAGTATTCCTTTCCATTTCTAAGAATTTTAACATATTTTTTCATGTTCACCTTCTTCATAAATCTCTCTCCTTGGATATACAAGACTGTTGACAGACCAACTGTTAAAGTAAAGGACTATTAATATAGAATCTTCTATGGATAACTGATACTGCTGTGTTTAAAAAAATAGAAAGAGTCCAGTTAACCATGGACAAGCAAACTTTTAAAGTTTTGGAGTCGTTAAGAGGAAAGAAACAGATGGTTTTTTGTGACAGGGTGGTATTCTAGCCTCTTGAGATTTGGGAAAAATATACCTAATGGTTATACCTTCAGGCAAAAGCCTTAACTAATCAAGCTACTAATCTACTGCCCAATATAACATGCTACAAACCACGTGAGCTGAAAATAGTGTCATTAAAGAGGTTTTCTATAATATATGGTTATTTTGAATACTGCAGTAGAGGAGAAATGATTATCTATCAGAACACTGTGACTGCCCAGAAAATAGATGTGTGTGTGTATCTATAATCTTTGCTATTACAAAAGTATATTGAACTCTTAAGTCTTATAGGTATGTTTAAAGATAGATAACTACCACATAAATGACAGACAGATAGATAAATAGATAGAAAAAACTAGCATGGTGTATTTTTCAAGGATACCAAATTAAAAAAAAAAGATTCTGCTCTTTCTATGGATCTAAATTATTTTGCAAGCCATGCATTAAAAATGATAGTCTACTCTATATATGACAGTTGATTATAAAAATGAAGGGATAGATTTTAACAGGTAGAAAGATTTGCAGAATTTGCTTTTCTCTGCTATCTTCATAGTGTATTGGGCAAATAGTTGACCTTGGACTGCAATAAATAATGTGCATGGGACATGAAAAACTCATAAAGGAGTGAATTGGAAACAAAATAGAGGATGAATATATACATCATCCCTCTTAAGTTCAACATTTCTACATTCTTCCTTGCAACCCTCTTATATTGCTTTTTAAAAAATATCATTTTCTTAAGTGGAGAAATATTTTCTTCAATATAGGTATTGTTTAAAAATAGGTGGGGTCATTAAACTCTTTAACATATAGAGCTTAATACAGTGAAAATATTTACATGCAATTATATGGCTAGAATAAAAGTTCAAATTGTGCTACCTGTCTCTTCCTCATTTTATAAAGTTTTATGAAGAAGCTCTCTTCTCATAACATTTCTCAAAACTTTGTATTGTCAACATATCTATACAACTTTACCCAATGGATGCAATTTATTTTTCAGTTTGTCAGGTCTGTTGAGGCAAATTGCTTTTTTGGAAAAACCAGACATCTCAATACATTGGTGAATCATTTGAGGTAGTTTATAATTAGATTGAAATGTAGACAAGCTGCAGACAATTTGCCTTCAGTAATTCATTATTTTGTTTTATTTAGATGATAGGCAGGAACTCAGTTTGCTGCTGTTTCTTCTTTCTTTTTATGTACTCATGTGCAATTAATAAAAGACATTTCAATCTGAAAACTTTGAGTATTTCCAGGTCTTGAAAATAATAAACTCCCTCCATTGATTTTAATTAAAGTAATGAAATAGTAATAAACCATTTAGAAATGAAAAACAATTAGAAACAGTGCCTGGCTCTTAAAATTTCTTTGATAGATGTCAATTTTCATTCATTTATAAATTAAATTTTGTTTATTCACATCCAAGCATTTTAAATGATTAGATAAATATATTGTTCCAAAATATTTATAATTTGGTGAGACTGTATTTATAGTTTAATTTAGTCTTTAGTGTCTGATGCCTTATTATATAAAATTGATGATAGTTGAGCAAAAACTTACATTTTTTTCTGGACACAAGGTAAGTATTTATTACATTCTAAGAATGTATCCAAAACAAATAAATGGAGCTCTTTTACATGGGTCCTCAACCATACAAAGAAGAGAAGAGAAGAGATGAGAGTCTTTCCGCAAAATTTCTTTCAATTACAATGATTATTTATTATTCAAGATTTTTGTAGGAACCAAGTATCCTATTGTGGGACATAAAATTAAGCAGAACACAATATACCAATTGGTAAAGCTGTAGAGCTGGAAACGATAGACAGAAGGCCAGATCCATGCCAGCCGGAAGCAGCCGGTGCCCAGAAACACAACTGTATCTTCCTATCATGATTAGACTAACTGAGGCAAATCTCAGCTGGAAATTTTGGGATGCCTCAGCTGTCCACTTTATATAAACTTAATACTTATTATTTCAGTCTTAAATTCAGGTTAAAATAATCTGAATATTTGCCTAACCCATATATTGCCATAAAACCTTGAAATACAAACATACAGGAGGAAAAAAATGTCCTATGTATGCATTTAACCTGCACCTCCCTGGCCTGCTTTGTTACTCTTTCCCAGAAAATTTAATTTCTTAATCGCAAAGTAGATCTGAGAGTTTTGTGGTTGTGCCAGCAGTGTTATTATGATGCTGCTCAGTGCAATATCTGTGAAATCTTTCCTTGAAATCCAAGGACAGTGAGTCTGAAGTTTAGAAAGATTGTCAACAAATGGAACACCTTTGTTAGCCATTAAGGAGGCAGCCATTTATAGACACAGCGCATGTAGACTCAGTCATTTTTACAATAATAATGTTTATAGTATATACTGAGTCCTTAAAATTTGCCAGGATTATGTTAAGTTCTTTCCTCAGACCCATTCATTAAGTTCGTATAACAACACTCCAAGTGAGTATAATCACACACGAACACACACACACACACACACACACACACACACACACACACATGCATTCTAAATGTTATTCTGTCTCTATATAATTAATAATGTAAATCATGATATTTCTACTTTGAAGGTATATGTTACAAACATGTAATTTGAAGCAAATATTTGAAAGATACTTAGGAGCATTTTAATCATCCAATGAGGTAAGGTGATGCTTAATTGTATGTTTCAACTTGGCTGGGCCATGGTGCCCAGATATTTGGTCACCAATTATTCTGGATGTTTCTGTGGAATTTTTTTGGATAAAATTAGTATTGAAATAGGTGGATTTGGAGGAAAGTGGATTACCCTCCATAACGTGGGTGGGTTTCATCCGATCAGGTAGCCTCAATAGAATAATGACTTAATAGAACAAAGTCTGACTTCTCTTGAGCAAGAAAGAATTCTGCAAGAAGACTGCTACTCTTCCCTGGGTTTCCAGCCTACCCTGCAGATTTTGGATTTAGCCATCTTCCATAGTCCCATGAGCCAACTCCTTAAAATATACCTATCAATGTATACACACTCACATTCTGTTGATTATGTTTTCTGGAGAGCTCTGACTAATATAGGTAATGAGAAAAAGGTAATAACGTCTAGTATTATATGAGAGGACTTCAAAAAATTCATGGAAAATTGAATTAAAAGATACAAATAAAAATATAAATTTTATTTCTTGGCATAAGCACCATCAAGTTCAAGATACATTTGTAAGCAAAAATACCAGCCATTTAGTCCACCTCTAAGTAACTGAGGGTACTGAGAATTTAATCACGTCAATGCTATCTTTTTTACATTATTAACTAAAGAAAAATCAACGCCTTTAAAAATTTCTTAAGATTTGGAAATAAAAAGAAGTTAGTAAAAGCCAAATGAGGACTGTAATGTGGAAGCCTAATAATTTCCTATTGAAACTCTCCCAAAATTGCTCTTGTTTGATAAGAGGAATGAGCAGAAGCATTGCTGTGGGGGAGAACTTTCTATTGAAGATTTCTTGGGTGTTTTTCAGCTAAAGCTTTGGCTAACTATCTCAAAACACCCTCATGATCAACAAATGTTACTGTACTTTGGCCCTTCAGAAAGTCTACAAGATAAATGCCTTGAGCATCTCAAAAACTGTTGTTATGATCTTTGCTTTTGACATGTGTGCTTTTACTTTGAATGGACCACTCCCACCTCTTGGTAGCCATTGCTTTGATTGCGTTTTGTCTTTAGAATCCTACTGGTAAAGCCATGTACCACCTCCTGTTACAATTCTTAGAAGAAATATTTCAGGATCTTGATCCCACTTGTTTAAATTTTCATTGTAAGCTCTGCTCTTGTCTGCAGCTGGGCAAGATGGTTTTGGCACCCAGCAAGTAGAAATTAGCTCAACTTTAATATGTCGATCAGAATTGTGTAAGCTGAACCAATTGAGATGTCTATGGTGTTGGCTATTGATTTTCCTGTTAATTGCTGGTTCTCTTCAATTAGATTATGAACAAGACAATTTTTTTTTTTCCCTCAGAAATTGATGTGGATGGTCTACCACTCTGGGATTCATCTTCAACATTGTCTTGTCCCTTCTTAATATCAGTTATCCATTTATAAATGGCTAATTTCTTTGGGACATTGTCCCCATACCACAAATTTGATGTTTCAGTTTTAGCAGAATTCATGTTTCTCTGATAGGGGCACTTTTCTAACTGATGTTTTATCATTTTTAGTGCCTCAAACTACATCCTGTTCAGATATGTTATAAAAAGTTAATATGAGTTTATTTTGGTGAAAAAGAATTTAAAAATTCCATGCCAAGTTTTTTCATAATATGAATTTTCTATGAATTTTTTGAAAATCCTTCATGTTATCACTTACAAAGTTTTTCATTACTTTTATGAGTAAAACTTAATTGCAACAATACTTAGAGAATGCAAGATTACATTTAATGATATTTTATAAATAAGGAAATTATAGCTACAGGAGGTTAGATAAAATATCTGTGGTCACAAGTGAACAAGAGGCATTGATAGATTCGACCTCAGTTTTGTGGCTGCTTGCATAGTGATCTTTACTTCTTGGCCTCTATAAAATATTAATTTACATAGTCCTTGATCCTCTGTCACTTTAAATTTTCTGATAGAAATGGAAACTCACAGCAGTAATACAGCAGCCTCCCTTCGATATCACTTCTGCAAACTCTGCTTGGCAAATAAAGGAAAATCAGGGTAGAGCTAATAATGAGGGATATAGCTCATTTTTATTTCCTCTTTTCCTCCCTGGATTGAAAAAAAAAAAGAATATATCTCATACAATTAAGTGAAAGCTTATTATTAAACTTGGCTTTAACCAAAAGTATCAGAGAAGTTTGAATGCATATGCACTAAAAATTATGAAAACTATTACAGTCTCCTTTCTACCAACTACTCTTCTTATTCTTCTAAATTTTGGAAACAACCCAGAAAAAAATGAATTTTAAAACCAGGTTATGTTTTGAACTAGCAGTCACTTCCTCCATATTTAATGGAAATGATGTACGAATTCTGACTCTGCTTATATGATCTAAAATGAGCAAGGGAAATAAGCACTATTTCTCTGCATTTTCAACTATTTTATTGCTCAGAGTCTATAAGCAAGATGGTTCAAAGCCTGACCCAAGAAGGGATGAAGAGCACTTGCGAAGTAGCTCATCCCGAGAACCCGGATTAGCAGAGCCTCAGTTAAGTCCCCAGTTGGAATAAGTGGTTTGATGAAGAAAATGGTTTATATCTTTATTTTTAAACAATATGCTCCCTTTAGGGAACTAGAAGGTTTGGCAGCGTATCAGCAGAGTTTTTCATGGAACAGCTTTTAAATCTCTGATTAAACATCCCAAATTATTTTAAAATACTGTTTAAAAAAAGTAATCTGAAGTGTTTGGGGTCAAATTGCTTGATTAAACGTTTGCTGTTTCTTCTCTCTGGGAATCCCTTGAAGAAAAGTCAGGTTTTCCTGAAAAGGCACAGATCCTCAGGAGAAAGGGGGGAGAAAAGAAACGGGACAGAGCAGAAGCATTTGGAAGCTGGAAAACTGAGGGACAAATGGTGTCTTGCTTATCAGACCCCTCAAAGAAGCAGAATCCTAAACTAGTGATGGTAACGTCAAGAACCAAATTGATTTACTCAGCAAAACATACTAAAGCTTGGGTTTGGGAGGAATTGTCACCATCATCAATAGAAGAGAAAGGGGTTTAATGTCTGTCTGTTGAAGACATCAACAAAACTGCCCTTCTCCCATTCCACCCATGTAAAAAATTGGTGGTTTATTCTCTGAAAAGGTGAACAAGAGAGTCTCTGAACTGAGAGATAGTTGAGGACAGGCTAGAATACTGCAAATATATGCATACCATGGGTGCTAAAACTGAATTTCGACTTTTGAGATTTAATTATCCCTCCTATGTGGTTTCCCTTTCCTTTTCATACGTTTCATTAAGATTGTGGGGACATGACTCAGCATGATTAAAAAAAATCAGGAAAGCAAATTGAGGTAATCTGTTAATTAGTTCTTTTGGCCTAGCAATAATAATCTAAGAGTTTACCATATGCTAGGTACTATTCCAAAAACTTAATCTGTATTTATTTATTTCATGATAACCCAATGAAGCCCAAATTATTGTTATTTTTATCTTTCAGAGGAAAAACTTAGTCACATAGGGGATATACTTTGTCTAAGTGGTAGAGGCTGAGATTTTTATCCGGGAAGTTTGGATCCACCGCCTTTATGCTTAACAATTACGCTTTACTGCCCAGTACGAGAAAATATGCCCTAAAATGGAACCAGAGAAAAAACTATGAGAAAAAAAAGACTGTGAACAATTGCCCCAGGGGTTATGAGTCAACCGACTTGAAGATCTAAAATTGTTTCTAGGGGATGACTAATTACAAGGTAAAATTTTATTCACTCATAAATATTTTACTCATTATTTGAAAAAAAATGGAATTAGATTGAAATAATTCTCTGCTGGTGAATACATACTTATTGATACCCATTTCCCATATAAAATCTAACCACAAAATATTACTGTTAACTCTTTTTAAAATAAGGTAATATCTATTTCAATATAATTTCCCACATATTAATATTTCGTCAAAATAAAAATTATTTTACTATAAAACAAAATTATGCTAATATCTGCACCCCCACAACATGATCTACCTTTTCTTGCCTTTGCCATCACTTAAGCTCATCCAAATTATAGAAAAGAAACTTTAAAAGAAAATCAAATTTCTTTGATGCAAATCTGAATACATAAAAGGATGAAAAATATCATGCTAGAAGCATATCAGTTTTCCTTGCCAATTTTATTACATTTTTATGACGAACTCATTTCTCATAAGATCAATATTTTTTATAGCTTGGTTTTGTGTGATAGCAATAAGTTTGAATGTTACCTTTGATATACTAATAAAAATACTTTTTTTCATAATGAAGAAACTCTCTGTAAATGTGGCTTATGTTTTGAGCTTTATAATCTTTTAGGTAGTATCAAGTCACATTTACCCTGGTTAGTTATACTTTTGTATTTTGAAATCATAGAAAATCAGTACTTTTTCTAAAGCATTATCATTTAAATGACCAGTTTTTCAATTCTCTTTTTCTTTCTTTTTTTTTAGAAATAGGGTCTCACGATGTTGCTCGGGCTGGACTTCTGGGCTCAAGGGATTCCCGTGCCTCCCTCCCAAGTAATTAGGACTACAGCTATACACTGCTGCACCTGACTCACTCAATTTTCTAAAGTATATTTTCAACATATGAACCTACAATAGTAACAAAATTATTTGCATAAGATCAAATATTCTTTTGGATCTTAAAATCAGTTTAGATTTCAACACAAAAGTGCTTTACTACCTTCATTTCACAGGTTAAACAATGAAGTTGCTATTATTTGTCAACCATGGCTCAACACCTTTTCTAGTTACACTCAACATTTAGGATTGAGGTGTCAAAATTTGGTAAACTTAATGAACTGAAGGTCAGTTGTCACTTGCTTTTGAAATCTGAACCTGTTTTCTAGATATCATACATGGAGGAAATTCCAAAGCTGGGAGCTATTTTGAGTGGCTTCCAGAAACATCTCTTTGTAACACTTTCTTAACTGTGATTTCCTAATCACTATGCAGAAGATTTCACTGCCTAATTAAAGGACTGGTGCAGTGATGAAGATAAAGAATACAGAGCAGGCCTGCAAGCTAATCTACAAGCAAAATACAGGAGCTGCTTGTCAAGAGTAAGGGCATATTTTATCGACAGCTGTGTCCAATAAGGATGAGTTATGCAGTAAATATTTAATATTAATGCATTTCTGCTGTAATTGTTACCTCCTTCATTATCTCTCACTGTGCTCAGTAAAATAATTAATACAATCACTCATTGAAGTTCCATTTTAAATGGCAGAATTTTTGAAGAATAATATTCATTTTCAATGGCAAGTAATACTCATTGTACTAACTGGAAATTTATAAATCCAATGAAATAAACGTATAGTTAATCAAATTAACTGTTCTTTTTGTTGATTATATTGTTTTGCATATAAGAATACAGCATTAATTACATATATATAAAGAAGAATTGATGTAACTGTTATCATTATTGTGTAGAAGCTGGTGGCTCAACATGCAAATGGAAATTTAGCAGTAATTTTCAAAAGGACTACACCTATTATAATAGAATAGGAGGGTTCAATTAAAGCCAGTTACTCCATCATTGCTAATACAGTAACATTTTCAAGTTACTTAATCTCTTTGGGATTTCACTTCCCCATCTATTGGTGGGGTGTAATAATAGTATCTATCATGTGGAGTTTTAGTAAGTATAAATAAAATGTATGCAGAGAAAATGGGACATACTAGGCTTTTGATTAATGTTATTTATCTCCCCAAACATAGATAACATGATACCGACTCTAAATTATCAGGGCCAAATGGAAGAATAATTAACATTTTAAACATATTGCTGAAGTTTATTAACCAAAATCTTTCATATTTAGATTTATAATTTCAATAAAAGTATATTATATTTCTAATATGACAGGGCTCTACAGAAATCAGTGGTAATATCTTCATAAATATGGAAATTCAGAATGGAATTGTATATGCCTATATCTAAGTTTATGTCTATATGTCTATATCTACATCATATTTACATATCTGCAAACATACCTGTGTGTGTGTAAAATCTAATTTATACTTTTCACCCATGACAAGTAAAAATAGTTAAGAAAAATGTTTGGCATAACTTGAATAAAAATGTTGTGCAATCAAGCAAATGAACAAAATGGACAAATAATTCAAAAATACAAAATGTAATAGATACTAAGTTAAAAAGAATTTTGAGTAGTAGCTGACTGCTGTGGTGTACAAATATATCAGTACAAATAAATCATTCCATTAAAACATGTCACCAGAGGAAACAAGAAAAGTCTGGACTACTTTATATACACTTCAAACTCTTTCATCAAGTTCTATTTCAAGAGTCTCTTTACTACACTTTGACTACACTTACTAAGAGTTTTACCACACTTAGCTAGAGATTGAACACATTTTATCTGAATTTGAATTTCCTTAGATCCCTAAATTAGAGATAATGTATGAAGAATAAAATGTATGAGTTTTAGGATTGGGAGATTCTTCTTATATGTACAAACTGATAATAATCTTTAAAATAAAGATTTAACACAGGATTTTTTAACAAAAACATTGAATTTTGAATTTCCAATACCAGTTAGTTATATTTTGTCTCTATCAGCCATAGAACAAGCTTTCTCCAGTGAAAGTATAAAAGAACACTAAAAATATAACCTGGAAAAGGAAATAGAGGTAGATTTTCCTTAAATTAACTAAAGAATTTTTCAAGTTCCTTTGTTTACCACAACGTGAATAGTCTTAGGGAAATCTAACCTAATGGGTACATTGAACAACACCTGGGTGATGGGCGCACTTATAACCCTGACTCAAGCATAACAAAATCAATACATGTGACCAAAAACATTTGTACCTCCGTAATATTTTGAAATTAAAAAAAAAATTGAACACCTGATGACTTGACTGGTCAGAGATCTCGTGTTCAGCCTTTTATTTTGAGTATTTGGCACAGATTGCTTATGGTCCACCTAAATGTGGTTTCTCTTTCTCTCTTTAATAATGTATTTGTAGCAGGGTAGATGGCAGCTAGCTTCCCTCAAAGTTAGTTATAATTAATTTGTGTTGATAGAATTGAACAGAAGTGAAGTGTATTACTTTGAGTCTGGGACTAACACTTTGATCTTATTTTCTTACAAGCTCTTTTCCACTTCCTGGAAGCTGGGACAATGGATGAACCAAATTTGGACCATGTGGAGAAGAAAGCAGTATCCTGGAATGCAGCAGAGAGACAAGATAGCTGAAACCTGGATCTCTGAGTGATGACATGAAACTGACCCTCTCCTACAGCCTGGAATGCTCACTCACTTTAAGGCTGTTGTGTGAGACAGACACAGCAATCTTTGTTCTTTAAAATACTATATTTTGAAATGTCTTTGTTAGAGCAGCTTTAGCCTGTGCCCTAAGTGGTATAGTTATTCATTGAATATAACAGTGAGTAAAAATACCATAAATAAAATGATAAAACTATATCACACAGCTGGGGAATTTTCATGTGTTTTAAAGTGGTCTGAATATATTACAAAAAAGGATATTGTTTCAAATTGGGTATGATAATATGTTAAATATCAAAATTTTCCTCATGGTAGAGAATATGCAATTTAATTTTGAGAGGTAAATGAGGAAGCTATAAATGAAAAAATCTTACTTTAATTTATACCTTTCCTAAGTTTCTTACACCAAGTAATTTAACTGCTTGTGCCATTCCAGTTGTCTCTTCATCTGAAATCTAGTAACATATTCATTAAATCATCAAATAATGAATCTTGAAATTATAAATAACCTTGGAAAATAGTTTTACTATCTATGATTGCTAAAATTTTCCCTTATTATCTCTCTGAAAATCAACACATAGTCACTTTTTGAACATTTCCAGAATTGAGAAGATTACCAATTCTTATTATTTTTATTTTAGATTATTAAACTCTCATAAACCCCTCCCTAAATTGGGTCTAATAATATTTCATGTAATTTCTTCTTCCATTCCTCTTTTCTTTTTCTTTTCTACTGAATTACAAGGTCCACTTATATTTCCACGGATAGGCTTAACTGTCTTAAACTTTTGAAAGTTATTTCAACATTCTTCCTTTTAAACATAATCCTAGGATACTTATTTCAAAGTGGTCCTTGCTTGCTAACACCTTATATGAATTTCTGCATCACCACCTTATGATGTAAATATTTCTTGCATTGTTATTTGATTATGAGAATATAAACACTTTTTTTTATACATAGACATTTGTGAGTTCTTTGAAGGCACTGTTAGATAATGACATGCTTCATTTTTCTGAGATTCTGAAATCCAAACCTATTAGGTCCTTCCATTGGATCCCTGGGATTAAATCAAACATTAATAGACATCATTAAATCCAAGATGAATTTGAATTAAGTCACTTTCCAGCACTGAAAATTGAGGGGTCCAGCTTAACTCCTGTTCTGCTTCCCTCTGACATCAGCTTCCTTTCCAAAAATGTTCTTTGCCTGGCTCATCATGCCCCATCACCCTCAGGACCCAATACATCAAGAAAGAAACCAGAATATCTCTACCTGTCCATTCCAATAGTGAGTGCCTTCTGTATGCCAGACACAGTTCTAGGCACTTGCAGTATTAATATATTTGTGAATAAACTGACCACGGTAACCCTTGGAGTTAACATGCTATAGTCTATTTTAGCACACTGGAGAAGGGATAGGATTTCTGTTCTGTTTTTTTCCCTTTAATTTTCACTGGTGATACTGCATAATACACCACAACTTCTCTCTCATTGGGAACTTCAGCTCTGTCTTGAATTGGATCCCATCTGGATAGCTCTGGCTGTTTTCCTAAGTCGTGTTCTTCCCACTTTCACTTGCTCAAAAACTTTCTAGAGTACTGTCCATTCCTACCAGATCTTCCAAGTAATTGCCTATAGATTATATTTGGTACTGTTTGAATAAACCCAGCTCTAACCACTTTTATTTTTAGAATTAAATTTTGGTCTCCTTGGAGGCCATTTCTTCATGGCATGCCTGTACACATAGGGCCAGTATTTTCAGTTATTTTTCCACACTTGTTTTTATCGATGAGCAGTTTCCTGCTTTACTCCCTTACATTACTAATGGACACTTGTTGCTATGGTGCCATTATTAAAACACTTGAATTTAAATTATGGCACCACCTTAACCCATTCCCATAAATAATTCTATTACACTGTTTTACAGAGTAGATGCTAAATAGATATCTGTAAAGATAATCTTTGACTTTACACACTGCCATTATCAAAAACTGCCATATTCCATGTTTAGAAGAAGCTGCGGGGTGTACTTGCTTATATGCCCAGGGCACTCACTGACCCCTTAATCATTGCATTTTTATTGCAGACTCCTGCAACTTTAAGCCTAAAAGCTTTCTCTGACTTGTGTAGGCCTGTACTATGCTGTGGGACAGTCTAGAATGTCAGGGAATTATGGTACTCTCTCCACTGGTCTTCAACCAGTGACAAACTGAGAGGCAGACAAACATCCACCAATATTCAGTTTTCTTGCCTTTGGATGAGCAACTCTGAGCTGGGTTCTATGCATTCTCCAGAGGTTGCCAACAAGCCTGAGTTCCAGTTGCCCACAGTGGCAACCTGTTCATTACTACACCTCACTTTAACTTTCTTTCCTTACCAGAGTTACTTCCTTACTCTAAAACCAGTGCTCTCTAGGATCACCACCCAAATAAATGACAGTAAATCCTCCTTAACGTCATCAATAGGTTCTTGAAAACTGCTGCTTTAAGTGAAACGATACATAACGAAACCAACTTTACCTTAAGCTAATTGATATAAACAAGAGTTAAGTCCCTTTGGCATATTACTGGTCATCAAAACATCACCAAAGTTCTAAATAAAGACCTAAAGCATTTCTCATTTTAAACACTGAAATAAATGTGAGCTATACATACACTGAAGAAAGATTTATAACAGCAAGTAAAATCATTATTTGCCCACTTGTTCCAGGTTGGGGTCACAGGTGGCCAGAGCCTATTCTAGCAGCTAAGGGTGCAAGGTGGGAGCCCACCCTGGACAGGATGCCACCCCATAGCACGATGCACTCACACGCACATCCACAGTCACTCAGACTGGGACCGTGTAGCCACACTAGCTCACCTAGCATGCACATCTCTGGGATGTGAAAGCACAGAGCAGAACCTGGAGAAAACCCATGTAGAAATGGGCAGAACTTGTAAACTCAACACAGACTGTGGTCTGGGCAGAAAATTGATTTTTTTCACATCAATGTTATAATGGAAACTATGTTGAATGAAATGACCTTTTTTGAGGACCTGCTGTGCTTGCATACATAGCTCTGTATCAGGATTGGCTTTTGGAGAACCCAAACTCGGGTAATGATTAAGATAAAAGGATATATGTGTGGATGTGTTTGACCAGTTCTACTATGACTTTCAACATAATTCCCATATGTGAGAAAATATTACTTTAACTCGTAACTAATAATTTTTTCCAAATACCAAATGAATCTCTCAAAAAGTGTTACTAGAATTTTTTTTAAAATTAGGGCTTTACTTTTTATGTTCTATGGTATTGGTATGTATACTTGACTTTCCTGATATATCTATCACTTCGCAAGGATTTGGGTCACATTTTCTTGTCATTGCAAATCTGAAATAAACATTGAATTTATAGAGTAGCTTTGTGAAAAGCCAGCAGCAATAACTATCACCTGAAACTTTCAATATTTGAGATGTTAAATATTATAAGACATAATGAATTTCTTAGAACCAATATAAGTAGCATTTCTGAACTATTTCCTAATATTTAATTAGGTAATAATTTGATAAAAACATAATTTTTATAAATAGAGCATACAGCTGTAAACTCTAGGATTGTTATATTAACAACTTCACAGAAGTTATACATTAAATGCAAATTATGGCACTTAATAAATAGTTTATACATATCCAAATTGTCCATCATTTGTTGATGGAGCTCAATTTTGTTCTTAACCCCCTAACGCTAGCTTGCCAAACTTTTACATAATAAGGAGACTATATATCCTATAGTCCACATAGGGCAGTTGTTGCAAGAGTTTAGAAGGTGCGTCTGTCTAGGAGGAATTTTAACCCTAATACTGGCACTGTGATATTGTTTTCGACATAACATTTAGAGAATTCTAGAAAAGCATTGAAGCTGGCACTTATTCACAGTCTTGGCTACAGGAGGCCAATTCTCTGCTGGATCAAAATGTTAAGTTAGTTCCAAGAGAGAATGTGAGAGGAAATTAAAAGCAATTTCTCTTTCTTCTTAGCTGTAGGAATTCACATTTTCCTAGAGTGGCTGAAAACATTTTTTATCAGCTGATACCATCCAATGGGGGAAAATTGTTGGGAAAGGAACCTAAAGGAAGGTAATATGTTTTTTGTTAAAAAATTAAAGGAAAGAACCACATTTAATATTTTTTATTAAGATGTGATTGCCCCTAATCACATCTTCACCTACATATTTTTCTTCTTATATTTATCTATGCAATTAATTTTATGCTATTCACCTCCCGGGGGATGAACACACTTGAAGCTCGGACTTGTGGGGGAGGGGGAGCAAGGGCATCATACGTAACCTAATCATCTGTACCCCCATAATATGCTGAAATAAAAAAGTAATGTTTTATATTGAGATTAAAACTATTATATTTTATGAATTAGGGTGACTGTCATGGGAGTGTAGCAGACAAGTTAGAATTGTTAGATGTGGACAAAAATGGTAACTACTTCATTCTTCAACTAGAAAAAAAGTCAAAACTTTTTAAAATGCGTCCCACTTCTGCTAACAATAGTTTCACGTGGATATGTTTCCCAAAATTCATGCTCTACTTATTTAATGTTGAAATAATTTGGAAAAACTCCTCCTGAAATTAACCTTTGATCAAATTATAACCCTCAAATGACAAAAATGTATAAAATTGGGGAAGATAAATTTAGTCTGAAATTACTGAAAGCCTTCATTAAGCCTTAATATATGCCGTCAGCTTTAAACTAAATAATAGATGAGATTTTAACATAATCAGAAGAAAACTGCTGCTACCTGCCTCTGCTACTGTCACAATGAAATTGACAAGATAATTTTGAAAATAAGGCCTTCTCCAAGTCACTTCATGGATCTGACAAGCACGCTGTATTTAGAATTATATCTATTCATACAGAAAATGATTTATCTACAAGGATATATGATAGTTGAGTGGAAGATCAAATATGTTCTCTCCTAGAGAATGTAGTGATACTTGCTCTATCAAATAAACACAAGAATTTCATATGTTAGCAATCCTTTGCTTCCAAGAAGATTATGTGTTCCAATCTTCTCTGTGATGATCTTCAAATAATCTTTATGCATTTAGATAACCTCCCAGTAATCAACTAAGACACAGCCTATATATGTTATGCTAAATTACTATGTTCATTTGCTCTTGTAAGCTTTTCCTATTATTAACATGTATAGCTCTCACTACTAGCAATAAGCACTGGACAAGTTCTTTCACTGTAGGGAAAATAAATAACAAACGCCACAAACAAAAACACAAAATAACAAAGAAAAAATGTTGCCCGTAATCTTCATGGATATGTGTTAGGACAGAGCTAAAAGTTAAGCATAAAAATATTCTTACCTTTCTTTCCCAATCTGTAAAATATAAAATATCTAATTATCTTTTTCTCCAAGTGAATATAAGTAATAAAAAATAGTGACATGACTTGAGAGTTAATATACATAAAGGTGGAATTAGTAGAAAGGTATTATGAATCAAAAGTTGTTTAGTTGTGTATAATATGTGTTATTTGCTATTTTTATTACTCATTAGTTATTATTTTAGTCATCTAAATTTACTTCTCAATTTCACTTCATGCCCAGATGGTGGGTTACTAAAAATTATTATATCTCAAACTAGATATCTCTATTTCTTTGAAACAGTATTTAAGCAAAAATATGTTCCTTCCATCTCTAATATGACAATGCCTGATTTGCTTGTTAATATTGTCTTATGGATGCACACAAAAATATGTCTTAAAGCCAATTATCGTTTATTAGTGTCAGTGAAAGAAACAGAGAATATTGCTGTAAGCATCTAATCAACCAAACTAAAGTTATCTATTTTAGAATAAGAAAAAATTTTCTATATTAAAAAACTGAATACAATTGCATATTTCCTTTTTATAGAAGGCTTTAAAATTGATATATGATGTGATATGATATGATGAAATAAAAGCATACTCATATAAACTATGCAGTTTAAATGCAGAGAAAGATCATTTTTATTATTCTTCCATCTGCCTAAAATGGGACCGGAAATAGACACAGCAGGGAGACACTCATGAACTCACCAGTAAGTTGCATACAATAGAAAGGTCACATTTTTGAATTGCCAACTTTGATATACCTTTAATTCTGTATTACAAATCATATATTCAGAAAGCTTAAACATTGAGGGGATCTGTTGAATACTATCCCTGATCTTTAAGAAACCTGAATTTCCAAAAAGACATACAGATGGAATTTCTTTTCTTTTTGTCCTTTGTATTAAATATTTCTAAGCAAAAAGTCGAAGACAGAGGGGGAAGAAATAAACTTTTAGGAGTTTGCCCTGAAGTGATTGTATTTGCATTATAATGCAATGAAAATATTGCTTTTAAAAAAGGAAAATATAATTACATTTCAAATCCATTTACTATTAGGTTTGTTCCAGACGGTAACCCGAAAAGTATGTATAGGACGGAATGCGGTTATGGAAAACTTCGGCTTGTAAAACAATAGCCACGAGAGTCTGGAGAGTATCTGGATCTTGTAAATTTAACAGACAGCTGCAGCCAGCATTTCTATCCCCCGGATAAGGACGAAGATACCTCCTTCCCTTATCTCTACAGGATGAGACTGACGAAGGGGGTCGCAGAAATTGGTGGTTTAAAAAAATTTTATTACAGTGGCTGTTCTGGCATAGGTACTCACTCCCCCTAGAGAAGCCCTCTATAAAACCCAAGCAAGGCTTTCCCCTCCCTTGGGGTGCACGCTCTTTGGCCTCCACCCATCTGCACCCAGATGCTCAAAATAAGTAGCATTTTGCTACATACGAGGCTTTGTGTTTCTCTCTTTTGGCTCCGGACCTAACATTTACATTTTATACATGTGTGGAAAGAAATAGATTTTTAGCATGTCATGGTCATTTATGAATATCTAAAAAGCCTAGGTAAGTAGGTCTCATTACTCAACAAAAGTCTTTTCAGAGCTTCCTATCTAGACTATGTTCATTATTAGGGGAAAGTGAAATCTTTGCTTCATTGCTTATAACATATCCTGGAGGGAACTATATATTGATCACCAAAAATGCAAAAGGCAATGTATGGTTTACCAAAGTTAGCACAAGATTTAAATTTGTATTAGATGTTATGCCCCAATAACCTTGGGCCTATGGATATATTATAGTCAAAAATTTGAGGAAAAATAGACATGAAATTTATTACGATGGTGAATCTTGCAATGCTCTTTGGCAGAATTATCAATAAATAATCTGGTAACCTAGGGGTTAAAAAAAAACTAAAAATGAGTGGAACATATGGAACTTTTAGTTCTTTAAACCAACTAATGAGATATCCAGCAAAATTATTTCCTGCATCATTTTTAAAGCAAATTGTTTAAATATCCTAGCCAAAGAACATGTCTATGCATTCAGAGGTAAGAGTTGGAGGTTGAAATATAAGAGTTTTTTTTTTCCTCACTCATAGGAGGTACATATTTATTAATACATATTTTGAAAATTATAAATAATTATAATACCCTTCTACTAAAAAATACAGGACAGTAAGATAATATGAATCCACTAGGGTTCAAAAGCAATGGGTCTCAGAGTTTGTCCTCAATAGTGTCTGACTCTTGACCAAGAGTCACCAAAATGCTGTAAATGCATTTCTTGAGAAAGGTAGATTTGCTCAGAAGCATCAAAGCTTGCTCAGGCCAGATAGAGTTATAGTCACTCCCACCTTGCAATAAGAATATATGAGAAGAGCCACTCTCAGGAAATCTGCCATTCAAAATTAGTTAGAACAGTGGGGAAATATTTTAGCATTCCACACCTCCAGAATTCATTTCACAAGGCCCCTTAAATGAATGTAACTCTGGAGATCTTAGTGGAGTCAAAAAGCAGTAGAGCAAAAAGTTTCTGACTTCCCTACCTGCTGCAATAAACCAGCATTTGAAAATACATGAGAGTTAAATTTGCTATGCATAATGTTGTAAGTAGTCTATATGTGTTAAATATAATCCTCAAACAGGCCTATGATATGGTTACTGTAGTATCCTTTTATGGATGAGAAAACTGAGTCATGTTATGATAATATAATTGCCCCAGATCAGAGCTGAGAATTCAACCAAGGTGTCCAAACACAAATATCTGTTGAACTACATCTACCAGGTAAACACTGAGAGAATTTTCCAGCAATGTGGTTTATTACTTTCAAAACACAAAATATTTATTTAATATGATGCTAATTAATGGGAATGTGCAATGCGTACTAAAAACACTAAAGTTCAGTGCTAATTATTTGAAGCTTTTATTTTTCTGTGATTGTGAATAGTATTTTAGGCGAAGAATAACTTGGAATTTTTTGTATGAAAGTTTACTGATCAGATCTTTCTGAAATAGTATTATTCTGGAAGCTACTGATACATGTTATTGTTTTTGTATCTTTTGGAGTCCAAGTGTTGAAATGATTTAGAATAAAACTAACCCAAACTAATTTTTGGAGCAGGATGAATTATTTTGTTGAAGTCAGCATGAAACCATGTGTACCACAAATTCCAAATGAGAGCCATAATGGGATAAACAAAGAAGGTGCTTAATAGACGTATGTCAAAGCAAGTAAATTTTCAATAACATTTGTAGGTGACTTAGGCTACTTTTTCAGCATGTGCCTCAAGAAATATTGTTAAAGGAATTGCTGTGGTTTTGGTGTAGAGTTAGAAACATGGTTTTGTCAGATTGCTACAGGTGTTCTAGTCCTGGGGGATAAAGTCACTAGAGTTAAATTCACATGAGGCTAATTCATAAGCTAAAGTAGCAGTGTTTTAAATTATATTGGGAGGGATATTCTGGGGCTTGACAACTGGGACAAGTCATTGGCAAGGGCATACCCTCCTGGGTAGGAAGGTTCTCAGAGGAGATGAAATTATAGATTAGATGTTTCTCTTGAGAGCACAGAATTAGAACAAGAAGTTGAATGTTCTTAAGGGATCATTTATCAGACAGTGGTAACCTGATTAATTGACCTTCCCTCCTGTTCTGTTGATGTTTCTATCTAATAATTGGGCCAAAGTACTGGGAATTCAGAGCACCTTTCTGCAGTTCAATTTCACAGAAAATGTGGGAAGTCTGAACTCCTGGACAGTAGTCACCCTCTTTTTGGACACTCTATTGTCAACTTTGCTATATAAATTACTATATTAATAGTTATCTAAGTCTAATATTTCAAGATATAGAAGTTGCCATTAATTTGATAATAAGAGAAGACAGGACAACAGGCACTTAACATTCCTTTTTCTGTCATTCAAAGCAGGGAGGAGGCAGTGCAAAATTTGTGATTTAGGAAGATCCATTTGTGGTACTGAATAGAATGGATTAGAATAGGTCATCATTGAAAAATGAAAGGTTATTATAAATCCTATCCCAACGTCATTAAGGGCTAGAACTTGGATCATTGGTACAATTAGGGATTGAAGTAAAGGACAAGGGCAAGAAATATTTTCAAGTGAGAAAGGTATAATTTTTTTCTCTTGAGTTACGACTTGACTCAACATTTAGCGCCCTTTATTCATTATGGCTATCATTTTTTCCTAAATAAACTGTCAATAAAGAATTCAGTAAAAATGTCAATAAGTGCATATTATATGAAGTGGTAAGAAAGAAACAGTGTAACAAAAAGCAATTTTAAACTTTCCACTGTGTTTTGTATTTCCATAAATGAATTTTTCATTTCCAGAAGTTCTATTTGTTTTTTTTTTAATATGCTGATCACTTTAGTGAATTTTTCATCCATTTCCTGAATTGTTTTTCTGATTTCTTTAAGGTGTTTTCCCATTTTCTCTTGGATTTCATTGAGCTTCCTTACAGTCCATACTTGGAATTCTTTACTATCATTTCAATGTTGTTGTTTTGGCTGGTACCCACTGCTAGAGAGCTGGTATTCCCATTTGTGGGGAGCTTTCACTCTGAATTTTCATACTTCTGGAGTTGTTTCACTGAATCCTTCTCATCTGGAGCAGCTGCCACTTCTTATTTTTGGATTTTCTTTTGTTTGTTTGGGGCCCTTTCCCCCTTACAGGTAAGTGTGTGTCTGTACCATATGTTGGGTATGAACCTTTGACTTTGCTTATGGGTGCTTTGATGGCAGTCTAGGATCTGCATGCATGCCCTGGTTCTATACATCCTTAGTGTGGTGGTTTTCTCATTTGCTAGTTGTTTGTAGGCTGTAGCAGGGGTGAGCTATATGTGTGGTCTCTCTTTAATGAGGGAGGATGGAGATGTTTGAAATCCTTTCTCTTTTCCAGCCCTGTGGTCTTCTTAACAGTGTGAATCGTATTGGCATGCCCAGTTTCATCTCTGAGATAGTACATGGTGCTTGTGGGTAAGAATCAACCATACCCTATATGGCTGAGTCTAAATGTACAGGATGTGCAAATTGATCTCCCTGTCTGTAGGTGGCACTTGCCAAAAGGAACAAACTGCAGTATGATTTTTGGGACCTGTGAATGGCTCTAGCACCTCAGGAGAAACAGTGGAAAGCCCTAGGTGGTGAGTGGGGCCCTGGAACTTCCACCTGAGTCCTAACTCAACATTGCAGCAGAGTTGAATGGGGGGATGAGGCTGGGTGGGTAAGGGTGGGGTAAGCCTACACTCAGGCTCCACAAAAGCTGGTAAGGTAGCTGTCTCAGCAGGGATCAAAGGTCCACTCTCAGGCCTCTGGGAAAAGCCACCAGGAAAGGGCTTCAGTGGCCCCACCCAGCCATAAAGTTTGCCAGTGGGGAGAAGGGCAGTTTGAGATTCACAGTCTGGCTGTCAGAGTGGGTTTTGCTCTTTTTCCCCCCTCCCTCCACTGCTCCATGGTCTCTCTTCGGCATTTATCACAAAGCAGGAGCTCAAACTAGCTGAGCTCTCCAACAATGGCACTGTGGGCTGGGAACTTCCCTGTCTAGGATCCCATCTTAGGCTAAGAGTGCTGCCTTCCTGGGGAGAGAGGTGTTCCACAAATGTGCTGCAGCTGGGACCCACAATGAACACTCTTTTCAGTTCTGCCTACACGGGCTCTTTTGGCATCTGAGATTACTTCACAAATTTCCCCTCCATGCCCCAGAAGAAAGAATCTCAGAGCTTAAAGAAAACTGTCCCCAATTAACTTAGTCAGTCAAAAATAAATAACAAAGAATTAAGAGGAATGAACAAAGCCTACAAGAAATAAGGGCTTATGTAAAACAGCCAAATATAAGAATCATAGGTATCCCTGAGGGTGAAAAAGAAAATGCACAAGGGCTGAAAACCCTATTTGAGGGAATAATTAAGAAAGACTTTCCTGGTCTTGCTAGAGATTTAGACATCCAGGTACAAGAAGCTCAATGAACAACTGGGAGATTAATTGCAAAGAGGCAATCACCAAGTCACATAGTCATCAGACTGGCCAAAGTCAACATGAAGGAGGAACTGCGAGCTGTGAGGTGATAAGATCAAGTAACTTGAGCCATTGTGGAATCTAGCCTTTGAAAAGACACTCTATAAAAAAGAAACCTGCACCTGAATGTTTATAGAAGCGCAATTCACAATTGCAAAGATGTGGAAACAACCCAAGTTTCCATCAATACATGAGTGGATTAATAAAATGTGGTATATGTAA
>RJWJ010000867.1:41925-168170 GCA_004363605.1 Indri indri
CAAGGGCAACATACATAACCTAAACATCTGTACCCCCATAATATGCTGAAATAAAAAAAATTAAAAAATAAACACACACACACACACACACACACACACACACACAGAAAGATCAAGTAACTTACAAAGGAAAATCCATCAGGCTAACTGCGGACTTCTCAATGGAGACCTTATAAACCAGAGGGGATGGGTATCCATCTTCAGTCTTCTTAAACAGAAAAACTGCCAGCCTAGAATTTTGTATCTTGCAAAAGTAAGTTTCATATATAAAGGAGAAATATAGACTTTCCCAGAGAAGCAGACCCAGAGGGAATTTGTCAAGACAAGACCTGCCCTTCAGGAAATATTCAGAACTGCATTATGCATGCATCAGTACTTAAGAATTTGATGCAAAAATTTTCAATAAAATACTAGCAAACTGAATTCAACAACACATCGAAAGAAAAAAAAATAATAATCCACCATGAGCAAGTGGGCTTCATCCCAGGGATGTATGAATGGTCCAATGTATATAAATCAATACATGTGATTTGCCACATAAACAGAAGCAAAAACAAAGACCATATGATCATCTCAATAGATCCAGAAAAAGCATTTGACTAAATTCCGCACCCTTTCTTGTTAAAAACCCTCAACAAACTAGGCATAGAAGGAATATATCTCAAGATTATAAAAGTCATATATGACAAACCCACAGCGAACATCATACTGAATGGTGAAAACTTGAAAGCATTCCTACTAAGAATTGGAACAAGACAAGGGTGTCACTTCACCACTTTTATTCAGTATAGTGCTGGAAGTCCTAGCCAGAGCAATTAGGTAAGAGAAAGAAATAAAGTATATCCAAATTGGAAAAGAGGAAGTCAAACTATCACTTTTTGCTGACAATATGATCTTACATCTAGAAAACTCCAAAGACCCCACCAAGAGACCCCTGGAATTGACATATAAATTCAGCAAAATCTCAGGTTATAAAATCAATGTACACGAATCAGTAGCTCTCCTATACGCCAATAACAGTCAAGCTGAGAGTCAAATTGAAGACTCAATACCACTAAAAATAGCTATAACAAATAAATAAATAAATAAACAAAATATGTAGGGATATATTTAACCAAGGAGGTGGAAGATCTCTACAAAGAGAACTACGTAGTACTGAAGAAAGAAATCCCAAATGACACAAACAAATGGAAGAACCTACCACACTCATGGAGCAGTAGAATCAACATTTTAAAATGCCCATACTACCTAAAGTGATTTATAGATTCAATGCAATCCCCATCAAAATACCAACATCACATTTCACAGATCTAGAAAAAATAATTCTAAGCTTTGTTTGAAACCAGAAAAGGGTCCAAATAGCCAAAGCAATCTTAAGTAAAAAGAACAAATCTGGAGACATCACATTACAAGACTTCAAGCTATACTACATGGCTAAAGTAACCAAAACAGCATGGTATTGGCACAAACATAGAGACATAGAGCAATGAAACAGAACGAAGAACCCAGATATAAAACTATCCATGTTCAGCCAACTGATTTTTGGCAAAGCAGACAATAATATACACTGGGGAAAAGAATCTCCATTCAGTAAATGGTGCTAGGAAAATTGGATTGCCACATGCAGAAGAATGAAGCAGGACACCTATCTCTCACCACCTATAAAAATTAATTCAAGATCGGTTAATTACTTAAATGTAAGTTATAAAAACATTCAGAATTCTAGAAGAAAATGTAGGAGAAACTCTGCCATATAACGGCCTAGGCAGAGAATTTATGAAAAAGACCCCAATGGCAATCACAAGAACAACAAAAATAAATAAATGTTACTTGATTAAATTAAAAAGCCTTTGCACATCTAAGAAAATAATCAACAGAGCAAATAACCTACCTAATTGGAGTAAATATTTGCACATCATACATCCAATTAAGGGCTGAAATCAGACTCTACAAAGAACTCAAGCAAATCCGCAAGAAAAACAAACAACCCCATTAAAAAGTGGGCTAAAGACATGAACAGAAGCTTTTCAAAAGAAGATAGACAAATGGTCAACAAACATATGAAGAAATTCTCAAAGTTACTAATCATCAGGGAAATGAAAATTAAAACCATAATGAGATATCATCTTATCCCAGTTAGAATGGCTTTTGTTAAAAATTCCAAAAATAATAGATGCTGGCATGATTGCAGAGAGAAAGGAATACTCATACACTGTTGGTGGGACTGTAAATTAGTACAACCTCTGTGGAAAACAGTATGGAGATTCCTCAAACAACTAAAAGTAGAGCTACAATTTGATCCAGCAATTCCAATACCGAGTATTTACCCAAAGGAAAACAAGTCATTTTATCAAAAAGACACCTGCACTCAAAGTTTGTTGCAGAACAATTCACAATTGCAAAGATACGGAATCAACCATCAATTCATGAGTGGATTAACAAAATGTGGTATATGTATACCATGGAATACTACTCAGTTGTAAAAAAAGATAAATTTATGCCTTTTGCAATGATTTGGATGGTACTGGAGACCATTATCCTAAGTGAATTATCTAAAGAATGGAAAAATAAACACCACATGTACTCACTATTAAATTGGAACTAACCAATGAGCACACAGGAGGAGATGGGCAAAAATCTAAGTAACAGGTACAATGAACACTCTCTGGGTGATGGGCACCTTATAACCCTGACTCAGGCATTACAAAAGTAATCCATATATCCAAAAACATTTGTACCCCCACAATATTTTGAAATAAAAAAAGCAATTTCAAATTATTTGAAGATATTCTTCACTACCTATTCTTCACTACTCTTAATATGATATCTGCTTGTCTTTAGCTAAACTTGCTGACTTGTGTCTGAAACCTCAGAGAGATTATCTGCAAAAGTATAATATTACAGATTGTTGGGTTTCCTGGGTGAGAGAGCAAGTGCTTTTAATGTGTTAAACTGCTGTGTTTAAACTCTTTCGCAAAGTGTGGACCCCTCATGCCACAAGGAAAGCAAACGGTCCTTTGATTAAATGGGACAGGGGGTACATGGGAACTCTCTGTAACTTTTCTCAATTTTGCTGTGAATCTAAAATTTCTCTACAAAAATAAAGTTTATTAATTAAAAAAAAATAAAATAAAAACTGAAAGTGAACTGATAGGTAAAAAAGAATACAAGCTTTTGGCTCTCCACTTCCAGACCTTTCTTTTTCTCAGTCAACAAGGACAGAACCCATATTCACTGCAACAAGGAACAGTTTCTTCTCTTCTGCTTTAGCACTTTTCTCTACACAGGAGCTTCAGTGCTTTAACTCTCTAGCAAGGAAGTCACAGCTTTGTTATGTCTACTTTGCGTGAATCTGAGCTCTCCCCCTCCCCCTCTCGCTCTCCTGTTTTGTGAGGATAGTTCCTTCTGATGTGATCACGGTTTTTTAAACATATATATCGCAAATGTGAATCAAGTAGAGAAAAAATAGTAAAAGTAATTATTTTATTTATTTATTTTTTTTGAGACAGAGGTTCGCTCTGTTGCCTGGGCTAGAGTGCCGTGGCGTCAGCCTAGCTCGCAGCAACCTCAAACTCCTGGGCTCAAGCAATCCTACTGCCTCAGCCTCCCGAGTAGCTGGGACTACAGGCATGCGCCACCATGCCCGGCTAATTTATATATATGTATTTTTAGTTGTCCAGCTAATTTCTTCTATTTTAGTAGAGATGGGGTCTCGCTCTTGCTCAGGCTGGTCTCAAACTCCTGAGCTCAAACTATCCACCCATCTCGGCCTCCCAGAGTGCTAGGATTACAGGCGTGAGCCACCGTTCCCGGCCCTAAAAGTAATTATTTATTAGACATTTTCCTCACCTACTTTTTGAAATGAAGGGAATGGTGGTGGGCTAGTGAACACACGCGCGCGCACACACACACACACACACACTAAATTAACAGCAATTCAAAATGTAGTACTTAGTATTTCTGCTAGATTTTACCCAATATCCTATGAAGTATTACCAAGATATGTTTTACATTAAAACGATCATGATAGTAAAACAAAATACAAAATCTCACAATGGAAATTTAAAGGCACCTATAAAAAACCAAGAATTAGAGAGTATGCCTATATCCTTTAAACCTCCTTCAAAAACTTAAGGTTTCTAGCATTCTAAAACTTCAGTTACATTTTGAAATGCAAGGCAGCTTAAAAATAGCTTTTGCAGGTCTTTTAATTATAGATCAATAAGTGTGTCTGAGTACAAAATCAATTATTAATTTATGTAAGCTGAAAATTGGTATATTTTATAAAGTTGGCTTCTGTCTTCAGAGTGGTTCATGCTTTTTGGTAACAAATTAAATAGATAACACAATCTTTCTGAACCTCTAATGTTTCACTGCTTTCAGAAATATTCCCTACTTAGACTTTGAGTTAGTTGGGAAACTCTGGGCTGATAAAAGTAAAGTTTAGTATGAACATTAAATGGAAAAAAATAACAAATACTAATTTCTCAGACAGTAATTCCATAAGCGTGTTTTCTATGGTTTAATATGTCAAAATATAATGGAGAGCAATTGAAGTAGAAGAGATGAAAATATTTGCTTATACTAAGATTTTCTCACGAATTCTAAAAATTATTCATATTTTGGATAAGTAAATCTCTTTAAAATGTTAATCTTTTTTTCTCTAGCAGATATAAAATAGAAATCAAGAGATGAAACAATGCGGTAACAAAGGACCATGTTTGGTGGACATAAAAACAAACATCAAAGAAGGGAAAAATACAAGCACATCTTAATTCACACTATGCATAAATGGCATCAACAATCAAAAATTCATGCAGAGTTCAAACAAACTTGCCTTTTAGTCTCTCTTCAAAAGGCAAGTAGTGAATGACAATAAAATATGAATAAACTGAAAATGAATCAGCAATAAAACAAATGATATACAATTAACCATTTGCAATTTTAACATAGAAGAAAAATTATAAATTAAAAGTAGCACAGTTTTACTCAAAGTAATTGTCTTAAATATAGTTTACTTCAGCATCTGGTTAGGGTGGCACCAATTTGATACAGATAGAAAATATGTTTGTTTTAAAGCATCCTTACTAGACACAATTTCTCAGTTGCTGTTTTATGCAGAGCAGTTACTTCTCTCCTTTCTCACTGCTGGCAGAAGCTATTACCTGCTAAAAATTCCACACACTCCAATTTCTAGTCACTGTTGCTGGTAGAGCATGGCCAAGAGACCCATACCTGGAGAATGTGTGCTGACTGCTTCTGGGAAAATTTTGTTTCCTGTCAAAAGGAGAGAGAGATGTGAAGAAAACATGTTTTCCTCTTTTTTTTTTTTTTTGGACTATGTCAGGAGACGACAAGATGCCTGGAGCTTCTGCAGCCATCTTGCTCTAGTCAGAGAAAGATCCAGAAAATCTCTAAGATGGGCCACTGAACCAGCCAGAAACACTACAGAAAACAACTGAGAGGCAGTTTACCTTTTAAGAAATTTAACCCTGCATCTATGCTAAGTTATTTGGTCTATAGTAACACTGTACCTTATATCTGTGGTCCCCAATCACCAGGCCGCACCCAGTACCAGTCTGTTTCCTGTTAGGAACCCACTGAGCATCACCGTCTGAGTTCGGCACAGCCCCCTCCCCTAAACTTCCTGTCTGCATCTGTTGAAGAACTGTCTTCCATGAAACTTAGGGGAGTGAAGCTTCATCTGTTTTTACAGCCACTCCACTCTCCATCACTTGCATCACTGCCAGAGCTCTGCCTCCCCCAAACCCTTTCCGTGGAAAAATTGTGTTCCATGAAACTGGTCCCTGGTGCCAAAAAGGTTAGGGACCACTACGTATAATTATGTCCAATTTCCTGTAAGTTAAACAATACAGTTTTCGTTAAGTTGTTTGAAATACTGCAAAATAGTTCCATTTGTATACTGAAAGAGATTCATCACAAAAGCAATGCAATATAACAATCCAACATGTTTCCCTTTTCTGAGATTGGCTTTCTTTTAGCACCACGTTTCTCTCCACTGTGATTTGCAAATGTATGTGTGCGTGCGTGTGTGTGTGTGTGTGTGTGTGTGTGTGTTTTCTTCTCTAAATGAAAGGTTTTGTTTTTTTTTTTAAATTTTTTTTGTCTTTTTTAGAATTCTAATAAAACAAGAAAGAATTTAAGCACTGCCCTGGCTAAAGAGGAAGCAGGTCGAGTTTCAGAGCTTGTCTCCCACTTGGCTACCAATCCTCTCTTCTTCAATACCTCCTAAATGACTATGGGAAACATGCTTTCAAAACCACTCCTGCAGTCTTAGAGTGAAAACAGAAAGGCAATAAGAGGAGAAATCAAATTGATCTTTACCTACACTCTGGAAAGGAAGGGCAAAATTCAGGTCAATATGACCTTTTTTAATTTTCTACATTTCAACTCAGGCAGTATATAGATAACCACAAGAGATCAATACGTATTTGCTGAATGAATGACTATAACATTAGACCACTGTGTCACAGATCGAGCCCAGGTTTATTGTTGTTTTTACACCAGGACTTTCCATTATTCAAAGATGTCCATCCTACAGGCACAGGAATGTTACAACATAAAATAATAAATGCATATGCTTATAATGTCTCTGTTATGTTCAGGGCATTGTGCTAGGCATTTCCAAGAAACAATGAATATATAACATCCCATCCCTGCCAAAGGGTAACATTGTTTAGCAGGAGAGACTGGATAACTATATGCATGGCCACAAGATACCAAGCAGAAAATCTATGCCACAAGAGAGGTATAAAGCATTTTAAAAGTTCAAAAGAAGTGGTGTTTGGATCCTGAAGGAGGATCATAAACAAAGAAACAGTTGAGGTAGGGATTCAGTTTTGAAAGGAGAAACGTGAAAAAGTTTTTGATGAAGAGATGATAATGTGTTCTGAGTAATTTAAAATACCCCAGTTTTTTTTTTAACACAGAAAACATAAATATAGCTGTGGAAAACAAGAGCAGAAAAGTACTTGGGGATTATATTTTGGGACTCTTTGAATGTCAAAAGCATTCTGTTATACCTAAACACCCAACAAACATGTCCAAAATCAATTCTAAATATGTACACTCTTTGTAGAATCTGAAACATTTATCCATAAAATAAAAATAAATTAAAAAGTCATATTTTGTTTTTATCATAATCTATAATACAATAGTTCCCGTTAATAAGAAATTCTAGGCTTGCATTAGGTTTCAATTTATAATATCTATAACTTAATCCTCAGGCTTCTAATTTATCTAGGTCCTAAGAAATAAGTTAATTGATGATTTGATGATATATAATCTGTAAATTGTCAACAAAAATCATGATTATTTGATCCTCATTTTTATGCAGGGTGAGATGAGATGATGCCAGATTAGAGAAAGCGGAGTAGATTGTGTAAGCCATACTACTAATATTTTAACACTTTATTTTTATGCTAATGCCCAAATGTTAAAATGCAAGAGATTCATAATAAATCTCACTTTTTTCTTTTAAAGAATCTGATAAAAGTTTTGGGGGTGATTAAAAGTAATGCCAAAAACAAGCCTACCAGCGGCACATCTTAACTGGTGTCTAGAAATAACAATTTGCTCAAAATTTTATAGGAATGAAATTGTTCCAATTTGCCTCTACACCACAGAATCAGTTGTTTTTAAATTAGAAATATCCACATTTGTCCTTAAAGAGCCTGATAACTTTTGTCCTGCTTATTGTAGAAAGGAGTATGTGAAATCAAGGCACTCTTTTGATACAAACTCATAGATTTTATTGAAAGATCTAAAACTCTTGAATCCACATTTTAACACTACTTTGTACACATCAACTTTGTCCTCAAGCTGAACAAAGCTGGCCTACAGAGTTGACTATTTTTTGAGTTTCATAGATAATATCATGATGAAATTAAAATTAGAAATAAAGTAAAATTTATTTACATTTGAGTAATCAGTAAAAAAAATTTTATTAATAAGGTTTTAAGAGAGTTAGATAATACTTTAACCTTTTGAAAATGTATTCTGTATAAAAAGTTGAGGCGATTCTATATACAATACATGATATAAATAATATTAATGGATCTTTTGTAAACCCATTTAAGACATTTAAGCAAATATCATTCAATGTTTCTTATCTAAATAGCTACACATAAATCATGAATATTCCTAATATGGCCATTTCTACTTAGATATGAAACCTAATAGCCAAGTGTTACACAATACTGTCTACAGTGCCATGTGGTCTAGAAATCTAACTTTATAGTGACTCAAGTAGGTATAGGGTTGGAGCTTAGACAATGTCTAGGAAGGGCTGCCAAATAGACTATCAATCTCAAAAATCAATTGTCTCAACTAGGCTTCAGACAGTCTAGATAATGTAAGGTTCAAAATGGTGTCTGCTGATATCAGACAATGCTGACTTTCTGTTATAAAAGTGCTCATTATCAAAGTCAGCCAATGTTAGGCAGAGATGTGCTTCAGAAGCATTGACAGGCAGATCCAAAACACTTCTTTTGAAGCGACTTCTGACCTTTTTATGGGTCAGCAATTCAGTATAGATACAAAGTTCTGCCCTGTCCAACATGGAAAGAAGTTCATTTTGTTTCAAATCACTATTTTGTGTGTGGCTGTCATTAATTTTCATTTTATATGCTTTTAGGTGATATTGGTCTGGATTGGATTAGTTTCAGTAACTTATCTACTCTATCTTTGCCATCATGAGGCAGACTATCCCTAGAGAATGACTAGTGTATCTTTTAAACACATGTATACACACAAACACTCATATTCATGCAAACTGTTTTATTCCTGTGTTGAAGCCAGTTATATAATTGTTTGAGGTTTATGGGCTTTGTGTTCCTGCTAGCCTTTGTCCAGCACTTAAAAGAGGACTCAGTCACTAACACAATTCCCCTTCTGCTGAGAAGACCCTTTGTAAAGCCTCCAGTTGCAACTACAGGAGCCTGTAATATTAAGTAAAAGTTACAATGGACGTGCTAGAAAAGAGCATCCATATGCTACAGACAGTATGAATTGTGTTAAATTAGTTTCTGTTGGAAGTCTTTCTTTGCATATCTTTACCCATACTATCAAGTCCATCCAGGCCTTAGGCTTATGTTCTTTAAACAGACATTTTTCTACTTATCAACTTACACGTTCTTTACTGGAAAAACTGTGACAGCACTTCCTTTGAAGACATCAGTAGGGTGGATGTAACAGAATATTGTTTGATCACAATATAAAACCTGTTTTTGTCACTTAATTACTCAAGCTATGAAAGATGAAGGTAATGACAAAATAATAATTAGTGCAATTAGAGGCATGTACTGAGTTACTTAGCCGTGTTTCCCTAAATACCCTTTCTTTGGAATTCAAAGGGAATTTTAAACCCTTTGCATTTATGTTTTCTTGCGGCTTTAATTTTTAAGCTTTTTCTTTTTTTAGCTGAACTAACTTAATGAGGTAGATTATCCTCACGGAAAAACTATTTTTGGGAAGCATATATTGGAATTTCATTAACTAATTTAGGATATTATGTAGGTTACAGATACTTGGAAGATAGGACTTGACCACAGCTAGCTAATATATACAGTAAAGTTGTTTTAATTATGAATCTTTATCACACAATCTACAATGACTTATACTAAGCAATGCAACCATCAAAAGGTACAGCAGTATTGAGTCAGTGAAGCATCTTGTGAGGATATCAGCTATACCATGAAGTTGTCATTCACAGCACATACTACAATTTGTGACTCTATGTTTTTGTGTGTTAATGTTTGATTAATGATGAATATCCCCAGCCAACTGTATGTTCCCTAAAGGCTAGAACAATAGTTGTTGTATGCAATGCTTTAGCACTTCACTTGGTTCACAGTGAGTGCTTTGCTGATGTTTATCGAGTCATTGACCTAGGTTTTTCATGTCTGAATGTGCATTCAGTTTGTGGGTGAAACATTTTGATTGTGCCATTTAGATGTGATGGGTTACTTGATTCCCCAGTTTTGATAGCAATGGGCATTTTGATTCTATATTTGTTTTTTTCTAAGATTTAAATTCTTTTAAAGATGCTTTTTTTATCTCTTCAGTCATAGGAGTTGTATTAGCTTTCTCTTTTTGTTAGTCCCTTGGTCACACTCTTTAAACAGCCCTGTTATTTCTTCATTTATGCTCTTTCAGGTTGTCGTCTGTTTGCTTGGTGGAATTCTGACTGCTAGAAGGATTAATTATATGGGTTGTATTTTTTAATGAAGACTTCAGGTTTAGTTTTAATTTGGATAATTATTTCTATCTAATTTACTTTCTCTTGGTTCCTTTTTCCCCCAAATGTTTAATATTGTCTGCTACATGTAACAACATTTACCATGTGAAATATTGACATTTTCATTTTTAATTGTTATGTCTGTTTCTACTTGTAATATTGTAATGAAATGGGTAAAAAAGTAATCATCCAAATTTGCAGAGTACACAATTTATGCAAAAATTGTGACTATTACCTTTCATACATATTCCAGAATTGCTCATTTGGGAGATATATATATGTGTATGTGTGTATATATATATATATGTATGCGTGTGTGTGTATATATACTAGGTGTATATACACTAGGCTAGAGTGCAGTGGTGTCATCATAGCTCACTACAATCTCAAACTCCTAGGCTCAAATGGTCCTCCCTCTTTGGCCTCCCAAAGTGCTAGAATTACAGGCATGAGCCACTGTGCTCCTCTGAGATGTTTATTGTATTTTAAAACCAGTTCTTTCACAGTATTCCTATAACTTCTCAAGTTGTACATTAAACAGTGTTTTTTAGGTAAGTAATGATTCAATAAGGCAATAAAAATGTTCTGCATTATTTTGAATCACAGTCATTTTTCATGCTGTCGTTATTATTTAAACTAAGATGTCACACAAAAATTTTGAGTTAAAAATATTTTGGAGTGTATTACTCTGGAAACCTATAAAATTGACCATAAAATATGATAATGATGTGGAATACTAATATGTATAGCAGGAAAAATATATATTTATGACAACTGTGTAAAATGTATTGATTGAAGATCCGTTATCAAGCAAGAATATGATAACTACTAACAATTATGCTAATTTAAAAAGTACTTTTAATGCACGGAAGGAAAATGCATACAAAAAATATTAATATATTGAAATCATGTTAAAGAAGTATGAAATTATTTTAAAAGAAATATAAACTCTATTTACATATTTATTTTTCACTATAAACTACGTTTTACTCCAAACTATGTATGTAGTTGAAAAAAAAAAAACCACACAACCAAAAAAATGAAATGAAATGAAATAGCTTGTCTTTACACTTAACTTTTTTTATAGTAAAGAAGAAAAGGCTAACTAATTTTTTTAATACTGACATTGTAATCTGTGAAATATTAGAACACTTTAAATCTTAAGAAGTTATTTTGTCTCTGGTTAAGTACCTAAATGACCTTTCTAACTCAAGTTTATGTGTGTGTATGTGTGTCTAAGTATGACTGTGTGTCTGTGGGCTTTTAAGTCTGCATGTCTGTGTATGTGTCTATATGAGAATGTGTCTTCCTTTTCATAAAATTATATGCAAGAATCCCACTGTTACAGGTCTTAGTCAATTTTTTGGCACTTTGTTAACATTTCAAAAATGATTGTTGTTTAAAGAACAGAACACTGCAGTAAACCACATCTGCTGCATCAAGACAACTTCCAAAATTGGAACTGCTCTTGACATTTCATCTGAGAATTATCTCTTACTATGAACTAGGAAAGAATTTCTACGGATTCCAAAAGCAAGAGAATTTATAAAAAGCTCTTTCAAAGAACAAAGACTGATGGTTTGGAATAACTGTTTCTGTTTTTAAAATTGTCTTAGCAGTGTGTGTTAAATTTATTGGAAAACACGCAACAAATTAACAGAGATTTTAAAACAAAACAAAACAAAACACGGAAATAGCACTCATATGAATCTGTAGCCTTCAAGGACATCATAAAGTTTTCCTTCAATACAAACTGGTCATTTTCTACTTTACCTTTAAACATCCATTGCTGTTGTTGTTATAGTATTATTGTTATTATATCAGCTCAAGAAGAAGATGAAAGGGCAAAAGGACTTGGCACAATAGTGGAAGTTTTGGTACCAATCCTCATTCTGCCATTCATCCAGGATACGAAAACTTGGGCAATGAATTGGAAATGTTTCAAATGTTGCATTTTTAATCTATATAATTGGCTTTAAGAAATTTTCCTAACAACATAGTACTGTTCTTGAACCAAACAAAATAATACTGTGGTAGCGTTTTGAAATTGCCACATGCCAGGAAAGGCAATATATTATTTGAGCAATGGAAGCATGTGAGAAAGGGGCACAGAATGTAAATGATGAGAGGTTGGAAGGTGGGGAAGCCTTGCTCTCTAATTTAAAGCCAAAGTCATATAGACTTGCCAGAGTGTGAACTAGTGAAGCATTTAGCTTAGAAATTGAGTGCTTTGGACTGCACATAAGTGCTTGAAAACTCTTCTAAATAAATGCTTCCATATCATCCATTTCACAGGATGGATCCCCTGCGAAATGACACTTCACATTAATCGCTAAAATATTGACCGCTGTTAATGTGTTCCTAAATGCAAAATGGATTTAAAATTTTGTAGAATAACATTGTTAGGTAATAATTTAAATGAAATGTCGTTTTAAAGACATTAGCCTTGTGCACAGAATAGTAAACACCAAATTGGCAATTCATTCATTCACTAACAAAAAAATTGCTGAGAACCTACGGTGTGAAAAACTGTGCTAAACACTCTGAGGGTTTCAAAGTGGGATAAGACAATAAATTTATGGAACAGGAGGGAGTATATGATCTAACTGCAGTCCTTATATTACAAGGGAGAAAGCAAAGTGTTCTATGGAAGATGTGCAATGAAACTACTGGGTGTTCAGAGGCAATATTGTTACTTCTGGTTAGGATCGACGGGGAATATTCTCTGAAGCAGTTATAAAAATGCAAACCACAGATGGTTATTAAAAACTCAATGAAATATCTTCCTTTTCCTAAAATAAGTATTATTAATATTATAAGTAATTTCAGCACTATATAATTTAGCTGCTGCCCATTGTGTTTCCCTACATGCTGCCATTTTTAAAATATAGATTCTTTCACATTCTCTTTGAAAGAGACTGCATAATCTTCCAATTATGCCATCTTTAAGGTTCATTTTGCATTGGATATCTCATACTAATATTAATAAATGTAATATAAATATATATAAATGTAAATATAAATAAACAGACCACAATCTATTTTTTCTAGGTGTATAAAAAAGGTATAAATGTTTACTTTTAAGAAGTTCGAATCCCAGGCTTCAATTTAATTTTTTATTATCTACCTGTTTTCTGTGTCAGAATTTATGACCAGAGAAAATATGTTGTTAAAAGGCTAGTGTTTATTCAAAAAAATTCAAACTCTTATTAAATGAGTCTACCTGCTTGTAATGTTACCTGTTGGATCTTCAAAAATATTCCAGTTAAATATTTTTAACCAAGAATTAAAGCAATAAAGAAACTTGCCAAAGTAGCGTAGGTTGAATTCAAATCCAGATCTGCTTAAATTTGTAGTTTATACTCTTTCCACTTCATTTGATACTTTTCTGGTGAGACAAGTTTCAATGAATTATGATTGTTCCATATCTAATGAAAAATCTAAGTTATAAAGTTTCAATAAATGTAATTTGTTGTTAAAACATAAAGATTTTCTTATATAAAGATGTCCATGAATCTATACTCGGAATTTTTCTAATACCTTTGTGAAATCACAAGAGTTCAGAGCAGCTAAATATCAAATTTCACGGACATATACTTTCAAACTTGGTAAAAATGAAGTATTCATTCTATATTTTAATTTATTATTACATTTATTCTACTTTTATTTTTAAACTTATCATTTTATCTTCATTTTCAAAGTTTTAGGTTGTTATCCTGGATGGTAAACCTAAATCTATTGTTCAATACAATGCTCAGTAGCTTGAGATTGAAACCCGTGTATGTGCATTTAGGTGTATTTGTATTGGTATGCAATATTATAGTAGACAGGAACACATACATTAACTTTCTCCTGGGTTCCGGCAAGTAGATATGCCAACATTTTCAGTTGTTTGTTGAAACATATTCATGGGGCAGGCAAATTAGACAATTTGTGATAATTAAAAAAAAATATTTTACACCAGATGTTTTACTGTGTCCCCTACACAATGCAGCCCAGCTATGCAAAGGTTTAGCCTTTGGTTGATAGATTTTTCTTTATTAATTTGATGTTATTGTTTCATTGGAACAGAAAGGTTAATCTTTTACCTATTCCCACAGGAATCAGGAAAGCAGCTCATTTATTTTGATGGGAACAATTTTGCAGTCTTATTCTGTTTACCTAGTTCTTACCTTGTTCTGACACCCCAAGCCCTTTACCTGACATACATAAGGCAAGTATTCGTTTGAAAATTAATCCACTGGAACCAATTTTCATTGAAAATGAGGCAGCCTGGTGTGTTAGTAAGATCACTGGACTGTGACAAGTCTAATATCAACTCCACTACCACGTAGCTGAGACACCATGGGCATCTACTTTATCTGCTTTTGCCCCTTTTTGTGTTGTCTATGAAGTGAGAAAGCTAGATTACTTGATGTCTAAAATTTCCTTAACCTTAAAATATTCTTGTGAAATATGATAATTTTAAGAACTGATAGTCTGTTTCCCTCATTTACTTTAATATAAATGTAATGTTTAGGTCAACTTTTTTATATTACTTCAATATTAGGAGTAAGGCATTGTATGAATACCCGCAAAGACTCTCCATATGTTGATAATTTATGCAAGTGCACTTTGACCTAATAAAAGGAGTATTTCCTAAACCTCCAGCAACTATTTCACTGGGAAAAGCTAGCCTATCTACAAAGAAAGCTTCATCCAGACCCTCATGAACTATCCAGACCCTTAAGAACCACAAGTACACTCTATATGCTAAAATTAGAATAAAAGAAAATATATTCCATATTTCAAGGAAGGCACCGTATCTGAAAATGATCTTTTATAATCAGGTTTAGGGTCATACTTCTATTCTGTAACTTAAAACTATTTAACACTCAAGGAAACCCCATTTAAATTAATTATTCCCCAAATTGTATGAATACCAGTAAAGCCTCTCCAAATATTGATAATTCATGCAAGTACACCTTGACCTACAAAAGGAATAATTTCTAAACGTCCATGAACTATTTCACTAGGAAGAGCTAGCCTATATTAAAGAAATCTTCACCTAGGCCCTTATGAACCAATTTTATCTTCCATAAAATATTTTTAATGCTTGAAACACAAAGCCTTTTTGTCTTAATAGTGCTTTGTGGATCTCATGAAAAATTTTAAAATAAAATGATGTAGACTAAATTATTTCTTTATGCACAAAAAGTCCATGAGAACATACAATGGTGGAATAATGCAATTATTGAAATTACTTTTCATTGTTAGAAAATTGGAGGAGATTTTTGAGCACTCTGTTATTCCAACCCTCTCACTTTGTGAATGAGGCAACTGATGCCTATGCAGATTAAGTGATTAAGTAACTTTGACAAGGTCACTCCTCGTTTAAAGTCAGGGATGGCCATGTGGCACTATATACATACATACATACACACACACACACACACACACACACACACACACACACACCCATACATACACTGACTCTAAAGAAAGATTCGCAGGTTTGGTGGTGTTATACATACTGCCACACTGCCATGTTATATTGAATTTTTAAATTTTTAAATTATTTGTTTAGAATCATGAAGACATATATGCAAGATAAATAGTATGCGACATCAATTTAAATATCTTTGTAAAGAGTCATAAAAATACCAATTATATGTAAAAATGGAGTGAGATAAATTTGCTAGGATTATGTACAGTTAAACCATCACCTTGTGTTTTGTGGGGTTTTTTTGTTGTTGTTTTTTCTTTCATATGATGCCTGCCACATAGAAGTGCTCAGGATGTCTGATAACATTTTTACTTTGTTTTAGCTAACGATGGCTAAGAATCATTGCACTGTCCAAATACGTTGGCCGATGCATAACTAGTTACTATATTTTAGCCTTGACCAGAATTTCATAGAGATGAAAGAAAGAAGATGCATTCATCCCATATCTTTAAGCACAAACAGATATTGAAAAGCCTTGACACCCTGAATCAGAAATGTTTTTGATTCAGCATAACAGCCTGTGATGTACTGCTGAATGTAATTTGCTTAGTCACAGCACAGGGGCATGTAGGTAATAAAAATTCCGTGAGCATGTTTGCAAAATGTAAATGCTTAAGCAATTTTTTGTAGCCACACTTGCGGTGTAGGTGGAACGCAATCCTGAATAAACAAGGTGAATGAAGTGAAGGGTAACCATTGCTTTATCATTCTTCATGTAGACTACAGAATCCATTGCCTGTATGTATAAGGGGTAAAGCTTTATGCTTTTGAACAATGCAACCATATTTTGAAACTACATAAAAGCAAATTAAATAGTAAGCTTAGCAGAGCGGAAATATTGACAGAAATTTAAAATCAAGTAATTTGCCATAGCATTAACATTACCATAAGACTATCTCTAATATCTAAAACATAAATGACAACAACTAACTCTGTAAAATGTTCTTTCATATGTCGCGTTACATTTCTTCACTCGCAGTCACTCCAATAGTTTTGAGGATGCCGTATATTTGTGCTTTGTGGCACTCGTTCTTAATATTTGACACTTTTCCTGTGAATCTAGAGCTACTCCTCAGGGGCCAATATGGCAATTTAAAAAGACAATTCAACCCAAGGCATAGTTTCAAGTTTTATTACTATATATATTATAACTATGAAATAAAAAATATATTAAGCTTAAATCATTGAAAAATTTAGCTTCCAGAGTGATGTATACATATTATTGAAGAGGCACTAAAGGTCTTTTGTAAAAAATTCTAATAATCTTTTTATCCTTATCTTCAAAAGCTAGTTCTTTTTCAAATAAGAAAGGCTAAAAAGTAGAACAAATGTTTAACTTTCTGCCAGAGTCAGTGGTTAAATTACGCCACAAGATTTTCTGAAATCGGAGGAACTTATTCAGAAAGATGTTACCCTGGTCTTGTTGCAACATGAATAATATTTTAAAAGTACGTCTGTGGATCATTTTTACATCTTCCTATAGACCTTGCTGAATATGTAACTCTTCTATGAATTGTTATTAAATTAATGCCCCAGGCTCTGATTACACCTTTATTTTGCATCGCTGAGTACTGTAGTTCATCATTCATTCATTCGCTCATCGAATGTCTTCTATGTTCAAACACTGTAATATGGATAGCGGAGATAGAAAAAAGGAAAAAGAAACAGATATCCATCCTCAATGAACTTACAATCTACCAGAGAAAATAAGAAGTATCAAATAATTATATCACAGGAGGCAATGAATATCTACTATGCATAGACCTCACCTGCAATTATTAAAATCAGATAAATATTTGTAAAATATTTGTAGAAGTTTGGCATCTGGTATGCACTTTTGAGGATGCATATATTTGCAATAGAATCTAATATAGTATGAACATTTTGTAGTGTATTTCATGTAACCATACAGTTTTACATTGTTTCAAAAACAAATTTCTTCCTTTTCATCTAGTTAGTTTTTATAAAATCCTCAAGTTACGGTTACCCTTTCTAAGAAGGTAATCTGTTGTCTCATTTGTACTGTGTTCATACTTCAAAGACAGCCCTAATCAAATTGCAGAATAATCATCTAATTATTTCTGTCCCTCCCACTATAAATTCCTTGACATAGTGAGATTCTTTTATGTTTTTTCTTATTTTCAAAATTTAAAATGCATTGTAGGCATTCAATAAATGCTTATTAAAGGGATAAATGAATAAATAAATAATGCAAGTTCCTCAAGGCAAAAAATCGTATTTCTTATTATATTTTAGCAAATATTAATAAAATCAAATTCTTTCCAAGATTTACAAATGTATATTATAATGCATATTTTCATACAATGATATGTTTTACCTACTTAAATCTGATTACAGACAACATATTACTACTATCTCATTTGGCAAGGTACATTTTAAGAACTTTGCTGGATTACATTTCACATCCATGGCACAATTTACATAATTTAGATTTAACTAAAAATTCATGATTCTGTGCTTCATATAGTATTTTATTAATATATTAAAATGTTTTCGAATCCACCCTTAATAAGAAGCCAGCCTCGTTTAATGAAAAATTGCGAGCACTAGATGCAGGTCGTTAAAATTTGCTTTGTATTAATAGCTTTGTAGCATACTAGCTCTGTTTCCTTAGGCAAGTCATTGAAATTCCCTAAGTTTCAGTTTACTCATCAATAAAATGAAGCTATCAAAAACTACTCCTATTCAGCGTTGTTGTCAGGATGGCACACGGAATATACATACTCATTTAATAATAGTTATGATAATGATGATGATATGGATGATTTTTTGTGGATAGAAATACTGATAACAAACACATAACCCTTATTATGCCCCAGACATTGTTCTAAAAATCTACACCTGTTCACTCAGATTCAACAGGGATGTGATGAGAATGGCTTCCATGTTATACTGCAACCCCCTAAGGGACAGAGACAGTGTCTGTATTTTCTTCCCCAATGCCTTATACTAATTAACCAATTTAACAAATAAAATAGTTCAAAGAACTGTTTTAGATGTGGTCATACAGCAGGATTTAGACTGACAAAAAGTACAACATTCATGGTCCTTACTTTCTAAAATTAGGAAATATACAATATATTATGCAAAACAAGCCAATAGTATGCTATACGGTGACGAATGCTATGAAAAAAATAGATCAGGGAAGGACAATAGGAATTGTGGGAGTGGGGTTTGGGGGCTGCAATGTTAAGCGAAGTGGTCAGAAAAGCTTATTTATGAAGTGCTGTTTGAAGCAGTTTGGGGAGTAATCTATGGGCATACCTCAGAGAATTGCAGGGTATGCATGTGTGAGGGCAGCAGTATGTGGGAAATCTCTGTACCTTTCACTCGATTTTGCTGTGAATCTAAAACTGCTCTAAAAAATAAAGTTTATTTTAAAAAGTTTGATTTCTAGAATGTTTATTTTCAAATTTCTTCACGGTTATTTGTCTATAAACATAAATTTGTTTTAAACAGGTACCTTTCAAAGAAACATTTTTTGAGGAAAACATTGCTATAATATACTTTGCAAATTTAGCATAAGTTGAATAATGATTTTTTGTTTTTGTAAAAGTGTCATTACACGATACCTATGCCTGACTGCCAAGGGTACTGTTTGCAACACTGGTTTGGCAGAAGGCTGACAGTTGTTATATAGATAAAGCAACCATATAATACATGTATATAGCATGTCTATACTATATATAATATTACTGGAAATTTGTTCAAAGGAAAAAGAAAACAAAACTTTTCTGTACTCTCCCAAAACCCTACTGGAAGGTGACTTTAAAGAATACGCACCAAATGGTGAAAAGTCTCTCACCTTCTCTAGCATAAAAAAAACTTCAAAATTTCTAATCAGGGTGCTGCAACAAATCACATGGCTCATTTATTGTAATAGATAAATTCTCTCATTTCATTTCTGTCTTTTAGACTTTGTAGAATTAATCTCTGTATTCCATACTTATGGAAGCCTTCATCAGGCTTCAGAATCTGGACTCTAAGAGGTAAAGTAAAAGTGTGGTGCTTACTTCTACCTGGCTCAGCCTAGTCCTGGAACTACTAAGGCTTTCCACCTTTCAATCGCACATTATTATCTTTTCATTATCTTAAATCAAAGTGAGCTGCTCTCTTCAATCCTACTACTGCATTGAAAGAACATACTTGCCCACAAAATGTCAAATATTAAATCGTTTGAAATATAAAAACTTCAAATACCACCTGTGTCGTTTATTGAGCATTGATAGTATACCAAACATTGGGCAAAGTAATTTACACACCTGCCCTGTAAGGGAAAGAGGTGGGTGGAGTTTTGTGACAGGTAAAGATACTGAGACTCAGAAAAGCTAAAACTTGTTCAAGATCACGATGCTACAAAATTAAGGAGGTGTTACTGAGACCTGAGTTTGCCTGATTGAAAGTCCAAGCTTTTGAGCTCTTTGCTGTGACAAAAACGTGTAAAACCTTAAAAATAATAGACAAAAATGACATATGTAATGGAATGAAGAAACGGTATGAATAGTAACTATGTTGCATTGTTAACATTTATTTTGAATAACTTACTGAGAATACGGCATGAAAAATAAAATTATAAAATCAAGACATATAAATGATTTCCAGATGTAATTTATTGTCTTGTTAGCAACAATCATTATATATTAGTAAATCTTATATCCATGGTACATCACCTTTACTGCTAAATGGACAGAAAATATCAACAGATAAAGAGACTCATCCAGACAGCAACATCCTACTTAGCTTTTAAATGGGTCACATTGACATGAGCAAATAACTTCCGTACTGAGGAATCCTGGATCAGCAGTTTTATTTTTGTTTTTAAATAATATTAAATTAAGTGGACTGGCTAGAATCTCAGAGGATAATATTAAAATTAGAATTCAAGGACTAGGCATGGTGTCTCACGTTTGCAAACCTAGCACTTTGGGAGCATAGGCAGGAGGTTCACTTGAAGTCAGGAGTTCAAGACCAGCCTCAGTAATTGAGACCCCAATCTTGACAAACAATGGAAAAATTAGCCAGGTGAGGTAGTGCGTGCTGGAGTCCCAGCTATTCGGGAGGCCAAGACAGGACGATCGCTTGAGCCCAGTGGTTTGAGGTTGTGGTGAGCTATGATAAGGCCACTGAACTCTAACCTAGGCAACAGAGCAAGATCCTGTCTTTAAATAAATAAATATTAAACTTCAAAGTGACATTTAAAATATTATCAGGAATATAAAATGAAGTTTCATTTCAAATTAAGCAGTCAGACTAAACAAAACACAGTGCACAAAGCAAAGGAGAATGATAATATATAATTTGGACACTCAATGATCCTCATGAAAATGTAGACTTTGAAGTGTAGGTATATTATTACATAGATATAGTAATAATTTTCTTTTTCATAACTGTATTCCCAATGTGTGTTAACAGTTTCTAAATCATAACAGGCTGTTAATAAATATTTGCCCAATGGATGAGTAAATGAATAAATGTATTGTTATATTGAATTTTTGAAAAGGAATCTTAACTTTTATAATAGTTAATTAGTTTTTAGTGCTATATATTTAGTTGGGAGCTCTCAAACTAAAAGAAATCAAAGTGAAAATATTAAGTGAGGTTAAGAGAAGTCTAACAAATTACAAAATTTACAAAACTGAGAAACTGACATATAAGTAAAAATAAAGCTACATACTGATTTTAGTTGATAAAAAAAGCATAATTAGTAAAAATCTTTATGAATATAAACTTATTAATAAAATAATAATCCAGAAGACAGAATAATGGCCAGCAAACATATTAAAAAATGCTCAACATCTCTAATCATTAGAGAAATGCAAATCAAAACCACAATAAGATATCACCTAACCCCAGTGAGATTGGCCTCTATCAAAAAAAATCCCAAAACAGCAAATGCTGATGAGGGTGTGGAGAGACTGGAACACTCTTACACTGCTCTTGGGACTGCAGAAGTGCATACTCTGAGGAAAAAAATTTGGAGATACCTCAAAGAGCTAAAAGCAGAAATACCATTCGATCCAGCAATAGCACTATTAGGCATCTACCCAAAAGAGCAAAAGACAGTCTATAATAAAGACATCTGCACCCGAATGTTTATGGCGGCACAATTCACTATTGCGAGGATGTGGAAACAACCCAAATGCCTGTCAATTCATGAGTGGATTATTAAAATTTGGCATATGTATACAATGGAATACTACTCAATAATAAGAAATGACAGTGATCTAGCACCTCTTATATTTTCCTGGATAGAGCTTGAGCCCATTATCCGAAGTGAGGTATCACAAGATCAGAAGAACAGGCTCCACATGTACTTGCCATCAAATTGGCACTGACTGATAAACACTATCATGCTCACAGGGTAGTAATATTCTCCAGGGATTAGGGGGTTGGTGGGGGTAAACTCACAACTAATGGATGAGGTGAGCATTGTAGAGGGGAAGGGCATGCCTCTAACCCATACTTGGGTGAGGCAAAGACCTAAAATGTAACCAAAATATTTGTACTCTCATAATATCCTGAAATAAAAAAATAAAAAAAGAATAATCATTAGAAGTTATTTCTTTCTACTGAAAAGGAGAAAATCTGCTTACGTTTTAGAAGATATTAGAAAAAACTTCATAATGGTGATCCTGTTAAAATTTAGCAAATAATAAATTTGGAAAAGTAATAAATAAATTGGTCCATGCCATCATTTATAAATGAACATTTACTGATTGCTTACAAGTTTCAGGAACCATGATGGGCAATGAAAATACAAAGATGGCAAGGATATGTAACCTGGCCTCAGGGATCAATAAGAATGTTTTGACCCCAGCAACAGAATAAATTAGATATTCTTTAAGTTATAATCTCTGAGTACTGTGATATATGGGAACTGGTATGATTCTAAGCATCATTTCCTATAGAAATTATCTTTTGTGTCATCAAAATAATGCAATTCACAGAGAAATAGTTAAACTCATAGCTCAAAAGCACCATTCAAAGAACAAACTGATTGTTAGTCTAGCCATATCTCTATATAACCTATAATTGAAAAAAAAAATTCCATTCTCGAGGTCTATGGGGCAATATTCAAATCAGAACTCATCTTCATAATGGAGTTTTGTGATTTCACTCATCATAACCTATCTATTTGCTAGCTCCTTACCTGACAGATGGTTCAGTAACCCCCACTTCTCCAGTGCTCTGGCAAAGGAACAAGAGATTGCTTTCCAGGCAGGTAGTCACAAGAAATTTCAAGAATCCTCTAATGAGGCAATCCATAATAGTCTCTCTAACTTAGTTCATTCTACAACCATAGGGAAAAATAAAGGAATTCTAGCAACCTGTTTGAAGGAGGAATACACACACACACATACACACCCCTATTCCTTGTGTGAAAAAAAGAAAGAAAATGAATACATATATCAAATTATTACTATATAGAGTTGTCTTAAAAACAATTTTTGCAGGCCATTTGATATGTTCTCCAACTCTTGGCTAACTTTGGATTTGAAAGAGTGGCTAATTGTTTTAATATTATATTCCATATTTAATATATTATTAGCTTGAAAATCCCCCTTTGGGGAAAAAAGAGGACTCAGAAATTAATGTAGGTCTTTAGTTTAAATAGTAATCTAAATTTGCATATGCTTATATTTTATATATATAAATTCTCAAATACTTCTAACTCAATAGAATGAAATGCATCACCTTAAATATTTATGTAGGAGCTTAGAAATTGTTTTGTTCTTTTTTTCTCTCTCAAATGAATAGCGAACACTAAGATTGCAGCATAATGAAATTCTTTTTTTTTTAGGTAGTATCGAAAGTACTAAATAGCATAAGATAACTATGACCTTGGACATAAAGATAAAACTATTAGGGTCATAGTAGAGATTTTAAGACTTAGTTTCTATTTAATATGTCTACTTGTAAACTTATCAATTGCTGTGAGGAATGCTTTCTTTAAAAAATATAACTTTATAGTCCTTTCAAAAGCACCCAAACCAGTATCTGTAGGACTGGGGTTTGGAATTTTCAGCACACTCTGTTGGTGATGTTTTATGTACACTAAAGTTCTGGTACTGCTACTCTAAATAATTCTCATCTCATTCTCCAATGCATGAAATAAAGACCTGTAATTGCAATTATTATTATTATAGCCTTTTGGAATTAGACATGAACATAGAATACAACTATTCAAACCTTTACCACAATTTAGAGGTGAGGAGACTTCCTCCAAATTTCTATTTACATACTTGAAACTGGTAATTTCTGCAGAAATTCTTGACCATTCCAAAGATACAAGGCTCCTCAGTCACCAACGTTTAGGTCGCCTCCTCCCTCTGCCACTGTTATGTTATCTAGTATGTCAGCCATGCCTCAACTTAACAGGAGAATCTACCCTGCCTTATCGTCCTTCCTAGCCTGCTGTATAAAACCTTACCCCTTCATTTATTCATTTAGGCTAAGGAGAGAGCATGGCTGACAAAAACTATGCAATAAAGAACACAGTAAAGAACCACGGAGTTCAATCTCAGCCAGAGCTAGCTCGAAAGTACTTTTATTTCTTTTTATTTTTATTTTTTTTTTGTTTTTTCCTACTCAATAGTCAGGTCAAAATTTCAGTGACAAACTTTTCACATACAGCCCATTCTGACTCTCAACAAATAAACTTAACTTCATGAGCTTACAGATACATCATCATCATCATCATCAGGAACCATGTTTCTTTCCATTCAGCTTGTTAAGGCTCCAAATAAATCCTTCCATCTCCACAGGGTCCTTTCCATATCATCCACTCTGTCACACAAATTTGCTGCTTCACTGTGTCTGTAACCCTCATCCTGACTCTTTCCTCTCAGCATGTAGATATGCAGCTCCACTAACTGAGCGCCAGCGTTTTGATATAGGTCCTTTACAAACATCTCTGAAAACCTTAAAGATAGGTGTTATTATCCTACTTTTGCATAGCAGGAATCTGAGATTTAGTGTCTACAACTTATCCAATGAATTAATAATAGCTAATATTAATTTAGCTCTTATTAGGCACATTTCCAACTATTTTAAATTACAGTCATGCATTGCTTAATATCGGGGATACATTCTGAGAATTGTGTTATTAGGTGATTTCATCGTTGTAGAAACATCATAGAATATACTTACACAAGCCTAGATGATATAGCCTACTACATACCTAGGCTGCATGGCATAGCCTATTGCTCCCAGGCTACAAAGTTGTAGAGAATGTTACTGTACTGAATACTGTAGTCAATTGTAGCACAATGGTAAGGGTCTATCTAAACATACCTAAACATAGAAAAGGTACAATAAAAATGATATCTATGGGACCACCATTGTATATGTGGTCTGTTGTGAACCAAAATGTCCTTATGTAGCACATTGCTGTAGTAAATAATGCAATCTTCTTGATAACTTTATTAAGTAAATAATCACATCATCACTATTTTATAGTTAAGGAAACATTCTAATTCTAACTAGTACCTTGTCATCCCTTGTTAGATTAAATTCTTGAAAGCACTATCTGTCTTCAAGACCCCTTCTCCCTAACTTTACATGAACTCTTATCAGATGGAGTTTTTGTAGCAAGTCCCTTACAATGTTACAAAAATAAAACACGAAAATGTCCTTTCTTTAAAATCTGTTCTTTCTTTGTCTCCTTTTAGTCTCTATCTCTTCACACCCCTGACTTCATACGTCTCTGTCTCTCTCCTCTCTCTTTCTCCCTCTCTTTCCTTCCTCCTTCTCTCCTGTTATTCACGATTCTTGGTTAGATTACGTATAATAGTTTCCTAATGATCTCTGTTTCCAATATATCCTTTTTCAAATCAATATTTTAGCATCTTCAGAGTGTCCTTTCTAATCAGAAACATGATCATAATTTTTTGTCTACCAGAGCAGCAGTCCCCAACATTTGTGGTACCAGGGACTGGTTTCATGAAAGACAATTTTCCATGGACCAGTGTTGGGGGGGATGGCTAGTGATGGGAAGCTGCTGTAAATACAGATGAAGCTTTGCTCACTTGCTTGCCACTCACTTCCTGCTGTGTGGCCAGGTTCCTAACAAGCCACTAACTGGTACTGGTCCACGGCCCGTGGGTTGGGGACCACAACCTGAGGCTAGAAGAGGATTCTACTAGCCTCTGTACTCTACTAGCCTCAGGATAAATTCTCCTAGACAGGATATAAAAGGCTCTGTAAAGTGTTTATAAAGTACCTGCAATTTTCTGGACTTGTCCTCACCTTCCATTTCATGCCTTTGCCCATGCTTATTTTCATACCTGAGTATTCTCTCTGCCTTCCTTCTCAACATGTAACACACACGTGTACACATACACAAACTCCTACCTAGAAAATCCCTATACATCATTCACATTCATGATCCACCATCTATTCATTCTAATTTTCCCCAACTAACCCCCTTCTTTACAAAGCAACCTGTGAGTACTTCATTCACTTAGATCTCCATTCTAAATCAGAGCTCTGCAAACTTTATCGGTAAAAAGCCAGACGGCAAATATTTCAGGCTTTGTGAGCCTAGACAAAAAATTGAGTAACCATTATCTCAGAAATGTTAATTTTTTAAAAACATTTTACATTTTAAAATGGAAAAGCCACTCTTACCTCTCAGGATGTACAAAAGCAGGCAGTGAGCCAGATTTGAACCATGAACATAATTTGCCAATATTTGTTCTAGATTCTAATTGTTTTATAAATTACTTATCTCCCATATTTTACTATAAGAGTGTAGGGGCAATATCTTTTATCTTTTTATTTCTAGTGATTATTACAGTGTTTGGCCATTTAGTAGATGTTTATTAATATTAATGTACAGCAAGTAAGAAATGATACTTAATCCTGAGTGAGGAAGGACTCACATCAAGATAAAGGTTAATGTGGCTTATTTAAGTTTATAGTAAATATAAATAATACATACTATATTTAACAATATGTGATTAATGTGCTGTAACAGTCAATCATGCATATTTATTACTCATTGAGGCAGAGATTGTGCCTTATTCCTTTCAGCACCCAGTATTGATTGCATAGCATAAGTAGAAAGCATGTAATTGTTTTCATCATGTGGTGATAAAACACTTTCTAACATATTTCATGCCATCACATCATAAAACAACACTGTGAAGGAGATGCTCTTATTCTTTTATTATAAATGGTGAAATTGAGCATAAACGGATTATGTTACTTGTCTAATACAACACAGCTAGAACATGGCAGAATCAGGACACAAAAGTAGTTTTCCAATCACATACATGGGAACTTCTCTTCATGAATTTGCTTTCTCCATACCAAAAGGAAACCTTTGTTGAACTCTCAAAGTCCTTTTAAAATTCAAATGATTTTTTTTTTTTTTTTTTTTTTGCCAAATGAGAGTCAATTAAACTAAGACCTTAAAATTTTTCAGCAAAAGGAATAATTTTCTCCCTGAGTTCAAAATACTGATCAGAAAATTAATCTACTGTGGGGCACGATGGCTCATGCCTATAATCCCAATGACTTGGGAGGCCAAAGCAGGAAGATCACTTGAGGCCAGGAGTTTGAGACCAGCCTGGTCAACATAGCGAGACCTCATCTCTAAAAAAAATAAGAAAAATAAGCTGAACATGGTGGTATATGCCTGTTAGTCTTAGCTACTGAGGAGGCTGAGGCAGGAGGATCACTGGAGCCCAGAGTTTCAAGGCTGTAGTAAGCTATGACCGTGCCACTGAACTCCAACCTGGGCAGATCCTGTCTCTAAAAAAAAAAATTAACTACTGTAAATGCCCTTGAAAATGTTTTTCCAACTCAGCCAATAGGGAATTGCCTTGATTAAGCTTTTACAGTAGTTCCTGATATTACCAATAATCTAAGTAACCTAAAGAGGGAAAATAAAATAAAGACAAAAACTGCAGGTGGGCAAGAGAAAATAGAAGTGGATGATTGATGAAGATCGATACATAAATACCCTTCAATTAGCATTATATAATACATATCGCTTTAGTAAGGCTGATGTATATTTTTTTTCAATTTTTGCATCTTACCTTTTGTGAGAAGGTTGTTTAGCCATTACTGACTATTTAAATGTGAGAATATATATTTTTCGTGAAAGTCACATTTACCATGTGCCTTTTAATTTTTTCAATTTAGGTATAAATTATACACACATACCTATGGTCAATATGAATTTTATAAATTATATGAGAAAGCATTCAACCTTTCATAATGAAATAACCAGCACTACACCAATGCTAGTGCATTTTTACTCATTTATGGAGAAGCTTTAGAGCATAGCAAGAACAGTGAGTACCTAGCTATAGCTGAAATCATACAAACACTATCTCTGAGTCTACTAGAAATAAGAACAACTTACTTCGTGGCTTTGAATGATACATCACAAATCTTACAATTGCACTGAAGTTATTGTTGCACAAAGCACAAAGTAAAGGTTTCGATGTTTCATCTCTAAGAACTAAAAAATGATTTTTTCCTTAATATTAAAATGGACCAAAGAAAACGCAATTAACTATTAGTAAAAACATGTTTAAATAGGCTACACATGAATATTTAAACAGATTGAAAATGACGACAGAATTTTTTGCAAGAAACTGATTATTTATTGGGAATAACACTGGCACTATTATGACTTTCATAAATTGCTGAAAGATAGCAGCAATTTATAAAGATGATTTGATAATAGAGCTGTTACATTCCAAATGAAGGATTTCAAACACAAACAATACCTGCTGTGTCATATTCTAATATTTTTGTATGAATTCAGAAAGTGATGACTCTTAAACTGCTTTTATAAAAGAAATTATAATCTAGTGTTGACTTTTTGACTATTATATCTATTGGTTGGCCATCTGTTACCCTCTACTCTCAAAACAAAACTAAATCTTAGGCGGCTCACGCCTGTAATCCTAGCACTCTGGGAGGCCGAGGCGGGCGGATAGTTCTGAGCTCAGGAGTTCGAGACCAGTGTGAGCAAGAGCAAGACCCCGTCTCTACCAAAAATAGAAAGAAATTAATTGGACAGCTAAAAATATATATAGAAAAAATTAGCCGAGCATGGTGGCACATGCCTGTAGTCCCAGCTCCTCGGGAGGCTGAGACAGTAGGATTGCTCGAGCCCAGGAGTTTGAGGTTGCTGTGAGCTAGGCTGAGGCCACGGCACTCGCCCCAGGCAAGAGAGTGAGACTCTGTCTCAAAAAAAAAAAAAGACTAAATCTTAGATGTTTAACCTATCAAAAATTTAGAATCTAGTAAATAAATTATAAAGAGGAAAATGGTGGACATTTTAAGCTCTATTATTCTATCTTATAATCAAACAAGTTTGACTCATAAAATACATTCAGCTACAACATTCCACCCACCGTCTAAATTCTTGGACTAACTGTTGGACCAGCCATTTAGTCAGCAGTGCTTTCTCATAAATGTTGGCATTTTCCCCCAAATAATGGTAGCTACAAACTTATTATCAAGCTGTAACATGTATGTGAGTAAAGTTATAACTCAATAAATGTTTCTTGGTTTTAGGGGCTCCTGGCAAGGATTAAATATAATTTAGATATAAAAATTAGTCATATACATTGAAATATTCTCATGGATCACTTTCTTCTTAGAAATAATTTGTTAAGAAAGGTGAGATACTACAATTTTTATAAATAAGGCCCATTAACATTTATAGACACAATGGGAGAAATCATGAAGATCATCACATATTCAAAACATGATCTCAATTTCTCCTTTTCATAATCTTAACATGTTAATATATTTATCTTCAGGAGTTATATTTATGTACCAGATAAAGCAGGTAGTTCTGGATCTTTTCCCAGACTTTCTCTGCTTGCTGAAACTTACTGGAAAATCCTATTACACTAAAATCTTATAAGATAGTCTGAAATCAAGATATTATTGTTACATTATGTCTAGGCATGATGATTTCTTTAAAAAAAAAAGCTTTAGAAGGGAGGATAGTGGTTAATGTGTACAAATTATAGCTAGACAGGAAAAATAAATTCTAGTGTTCTACAGCACTATAGGGTGAATAGAGTTAACAATAATTTGTTGCATATTTTCAAAAGACTAGGAGAGGGGATTTTGAATGTTTCCAACCCAAAATTTGAGTTGATGGAAATGCTAATTACTCTGTTTTGATCATTACACATTGTGTACATGTATCACAATATCACTCTGTATCCCGTAAATATATACAATTATTATGTCAACTAGAAATTAGGGGAAAAAGAAACCAAATATAGGACATGAGAATGAGATAAAAACATTTTACTGTTTCAACTCTTTTGACTAACCGTTACTGTTCCCAAGAGAGAATCACTAAGCCTGGTAATTTATAGTTGAACATTCTCTTTTGAACTCTATCTCACTTTTTCTACTTAGGATTAATTTGTTTAAGCATGCATAATGAAGAAGGTGGGGCAAAGGGCAAAGGTACTGATTAGAAATGTACCAACTACTGTTTTGAGTAAATACAATGTGTTTGTGATTTCTTACATTCATACCTTAATAAGACATGCATTGCTCTTATGTGGAGAAATTTCAGATGAATTCTTTTTTTAAATCATTTCCATTATAACACATTTTGCAATGCTATCCTTGAGTCTTGAGGTTCTTATTAATGGAATCCTAGGTGAATCAGTATATTGTCAAATAATTCAAAATATTAGATCAAGGCTAATATATATAGACAAATGTATATAAGCAGATATATATATATATATATACACGCATATCTCATTTGGAATTAATTGTATTTTAATGGTCAACAAGTTTATAAAAAACATTTAACACAGGCAGGTATGTACCATTTTGGTCACTGAAGTGACGACTTTTAAACATTAGAAATCATGTGAAATCAAAGAAATGTTTAATGGACTTAGAAAAAGCATACTTGTTCAACAAGAGCAATAGGCGTTGCACATTTGAATGTATTTAAGACATTTTTGTTGTAATTAGCCAATTTTCCTGTTTGGATTTTGTAGGACCCAATCACAACTCTCCTTGAACAATGGACGAACTGACTGTTAAAAAACATTTAGGAAGCTAGGAATAGCAAAACAAAGAGATGATGTTAACAATATGTGGTAAGACAGCCAAAGCGTTTTATTTCAGGTCTGTCCTATACTTGCCAGTTAAGAATCTTAGATATTTCATGCATATGCGTATGTATATATTATATATACACACACACCTATATATAGTTCAATATATATATGTATATTGAACTCATCCCTTGAAACGAAGTACAGTCAGATACCCACATATACTTTCATATCCTCATTCATTTATTTCTGTGTTATGAGGAACCCAAAGTTCTGGGTAAAATTATGTTTGTTGCCAATCCCTTTAAACAGGCAAAAACTTGGAAGGTAGTAGCATCAAGAAGAAAAAATATTTGTCTCTCTCTACATTTAAGAAAAAATAACATGACCATGTTGGAAAGAAATGGATCCAATAACCTGATTTCTTTTACCTAAAAAGTAAATGTTCTAAAGAACTATGATGGCACTCTGTTCAAAATTTAGTCATAATTAGAAACATCTGGAATATTGCCTAGTTTTCTTTTTCTGTTAAGTCCATTACACCAAGTCTTAAGTCTCTTCTATGTTGCACTTTTTCACAAACTTCATATTGGACATGGTCAGGGCATTTCTCTTCTTTAACCTAAACATCTCCACTTCTGTTAGCTTTTCTACACTGCCCCAGAGTACATTTTTAAAAATTATTTTATGTTCTACTCTTTTCAATCTATTTCAAGCAGAAACAAATCTTAAATCATATAAAAAAATAAAAACTCTAACACAACCTCACCAGTGTTTAGAGTTGCATGACCATGTCCCATCTCGCATGCCATATTGTTGACAATCTGGTGTCATATATGATTTGATTGGTACTTTCATTCAGCTTTTGTCCATTAGAAATGTGTGATAAAATTTGGGTCTCTTCAGACATAAATTACAGTGTTATTTTATCTCCAAGTGCATTTAATGTGTTAAGGCTTGCCAGATTTACATACTTGCAAGTTCCCTTACTTTTAGGAACATTTATACCCTCCTCTCTTTAAAAATACGGAGCCACTTTTAAAAACTATATTATTATTCCTCCTCCTTTGTCATGGTGATTCAAAAATTGGAAGGAAGGAGGAAAAATATGATTTTCTTTCCAGGTTTTTCCCAAATAGATTTACTTTTTTACAGTCTGCTATCTCTATATGGTTTCAATATAATATAAAATAAATGCTCTTTTAATCTTAAGTCAGTTACAAATTACTAATGCTACTTTGAGTTTCTGATATGTAAAATTTTAAGTCTAAGACTAATTTTTTTGAAAGTTTCTCTATGTAAATAAACTTAAAATATATTTTTCACAAAAATCTCTCCAGTAATATGTTAGCTTGTTGGCAGTATTTTACACATTAAAATATAATAAGTTCTCTTTATTGTTTTTTTAAAAACATTATTTATGGACAAGCAGATTTTACTCCTACAGGAATTGCCGAAGGACAGAACAGAAAGGGGATAAAAGAGGGTTCTGGAAGATACTACAGGCTCATGGACGTAAAAGCCAAAAGTTGAATCTGATAGGGAAGATCACGTAAAAATTTTCAAAGAAAGTGTATTCTGAGGCTTGTCAAGTCTGCTTAAGTAGACACAAGCAGATGGTTACAGTGTAATTAGATTCACAAACAAAATCTAAAATTCAGTAAATGAAACTGACAGACTGCCTAGCATTGAGATCTGCATTCTGTTGAACTTTATAGGGGCTACATCAGTCTCAGGCCAATGGCAAGGACAGGGTGTAAGTAGAATAATTACGGTGAGAAAAAAAGGAAGCTGTTAATTCAGACAAACATCCAAGAGTTACTCCTCTAATTCTAGTTCTTTGTTAACAGATTCATGATTCCATTCTGATACCAAGAGCTTCAGGGAAGGTTGAGTCCTTCCATAGCCTCAGAGGTGAATTAGATTATTCTAGGTAGGTCAAACATACTTTATTTCCCTTGCCTATCTTTGATTTACAAAGAGGCATGAGCTAAGATTCATAAATTAGTTACATATCTCTAAAATTTATACATTATATGTAAAAATCTTTACATATGAATAGTTCCATTAAACATTAACATATATAAAGGTGAACTGAAGCTCTAATATGGAAATATTTTAAAAGATCGATGTGCTATTTTAATTGCAAATGATTTAGCCTCCTTTTTGCATTCAGAGATAATAATGATTTTTTGAGAATTTTTAGCAAATTAAAGACTTTTAAACTATCACCAATTGTTATTACAATCCAAGTGTGGTTCATGTATATTTATATACAAATTTTAAAACTTCTATATATGCAGATCATAATACATAATTAAATAACACTTTTAATTAAAATGTGGACATGAAATATACATGTACACACAAAAACCTTCATGGAACTCTAATTTCAATCCCTTAGGGAAAGAACAAAGAAGACAAAAACTGAAATCATCAGTGACAAGTAAGGTACAAACTTTCTGTTTTTTTTTTTTTTTCTCCCTTTTTTCTAAAAGACAATAGCAACAGAAAATGTCAAGAAATAGATTAAACAGATCTTTGTTTTGATACTTATTGCCACTATACTGGTTAAACAGGAAGAGAATTATATGCCATATTTACTTGCATAATTGCTGCCCTTTTCTTTCTTGCTTTATAAGCTGCTCAATTCAAATTAACCTCTACAAAAGTCTACATACAGCAATTATTCAGCAGTGAACAATATGTGAGTAAATATGGTAAATGAAGCAAAATACAGTATTGTACATAACAGCAAAACACAAATAATGTGCTGAATTTAACAAATTCTGAGCTGGATATGAAAAGATGAAAGACCATCAGGTGTAGGAAATCAGTTTGCATGTACATTTGTAGGACATCTGACAAACTTACCACAAAAGAATAATTTTTAGCAATCAGTATTCAACTTGAGAAGGAACATAGGAGAGTAAATGTTTCCCATCCTTCTTGAGCTTTGAAAACATGATTCTTCTGCATGAATTAATTTCTACATGTTAAATAATTAATTTGAAGAGATGACAACTCTAATTTAAATTCGCTCTTAATATTGCCTACGCTCTTAAAAATAGAAACATTTGTATACAGAAATACATTAAAGCAGCCAGCAATAGCTGATGATAACTTTTTAACACCAAACACTCCATTTAAACAAAGAAACAAATACAAAATTAGGGCATAAAATAACAGAGAATAGACTGACATCAGACAGATCTCCAGGAGATAGGACCGACCAACATTGTCCTGCTTTGCCTGTGTTGAAGCCTAAAATGCTTCGGTGATACATATCCCCTTCCTCAACATCCCACTATAGCATCTCATTTTCACTCCAATCCTAAAGTTCCTTTAATCACTAAATCTAAAATACTGATAGGCATCCACACCATAATTTGGGTGTAGTATATAAATTCTAATTTTCTGCTACTCAAATAACAACAAAAATATGCATCTCCTATTTATGATGTGGTAAGTAAAATCTGTGAAAGTAAAGCTCTTAGGAAGTCTATGGTTCATAGAATTGCCCTGAAATTTTTACCTTGTCATAATAAATTGGAATGCAAATACAATATTTACACGACAACATAGGTATAACAAGCATCGGCTCTTACGAATTGAAAAAGAAGTTCCTTTGGCTCCATCCACAGTCATCCTTATTTTCAACTATATCTTTTATATATATATATATATATATATATATATATATATATGTTTTGTTTATTTAAAGTAAACAGTAATGTAAGTGGCATCACCTTGCTACGTTATTACTCATGTAATTAGTTAGCTCTCTTTACCTAGGCGCAAAGATTTTCAATTTCAGATTTTCAATATTTTGCCTCAGCTAGAGTCCCTTTCTTACAATTTCCAACTGGAAACCTGAAGGGAAAAAATGGATCTTGTTTTGCCATTAAGAATATTACATGTTTTACTCCAGAGAAGTAGTTTGGGTTATAAATTCTTTTCCTTCCACAGGACATCCAAATAGAAAGTCCACAGATTTCATCATTATTTTTAGCACATATTCCCTGTGGAATTAAAGTAAGCCACCTATGTTCCATCTTTCATTTTCTCATGCATTGTTTTCTACGATGAAAGTAGAACCAAATGTAAAATATATTTTAGAGATTAATAATTGGGAAAATATCTCAGAAAACTATCTCACCTTATAGATGGGTAAGTAGATGCATACCTAAAGTCAAAAGAGTTAGGTTGGTTTTTTTTTTTTTTTTTTTCCTAATTTTAATGCAGCAAAAGTTTGAGAGAAAATTGAGTACCTGTGTAGACATTGAATGACCAGCAGTCATTCTTCCCTATATTGCTTTCCTCTAAAAAGATCCCAGGAAGAAAATTTGACCCTAAATATAACCTGGGCCTACCTGTCACAACTGGATCCTCTTCCCACTGTGAAAGCCATTTTATCCCTTGAAGCTTTGGTAAAATTTGTTATCAATGTGGTTTAGTATATGGTTTCTCAAACTATGATATTAATACTAAAAACACTGGCACATCCCCTATGAGCTTACCAAAATGGAAATTAATAAGCCCTGCCCTTGACCTATGGAATAGGAATGCTTGTGGGGGCAGATTGTCAGAAATATGGCTTTGAATAAACTCTCCAGGTGATTCTAAAGCACACCAAAGTTTGAGAACCACTGGTTTAGAAATTTCAATTTTAATGATAAAAAAGCAGATTATTATTATTGTCATTGTACTAATATTAATAGTAGTCATATTTCTATAATGGGTTCTAAAATACTATTTTTTGATATTATACAATACATATTAGCAATAAATAAGAAATTCTATATAGCATCTCTCATGACATGGTACCAGAAGTTTATGCATAAGAAGATAAATACGTGTCTATTTATTCCATCCAACTTAAGCTTCTTTTATGTAAGCTCCTAATATACAATATCCAAAGTGGTCTCTCCAATTTGGAACTCTAGAATATGCGTAACCCAAAAACAGCAACCCATATTAGTAAGTGATATAGAACTTTAGTTTTATTCACAATATATGCAATGAATGCAATATTATACAATGAATGGATGGGCTACATGAGTGAAATCAATCTCGAAATGTGAAAATAGAAGTATCCACACATTAGGACGATATAAAACAGCAGGCCACGAAATTTCTGAGTGTACTCATCTGTAATCTCTTTGACTTCTCTGTTTCTAATCCTTTTGTCTCTCAAAATGAACCAGCAAGATTTAAAAATAAAAAAGCTGAGTTTTTATAAACTTAAACATTTGTTTTTATTTTTATTTTTTTAATTTCAAAGTATTATGGGGTACAAATAATTTTGGTTATATGGATTGCTTTTCTAATGCCTTAGTCTTGGTCATAAGAGTGCCCATCACCCAGATCATGTCCATTGTACCCGTTAGGTAGGTTTTCACCTGTCCCCTCATCCTTCCTCCTCCCCCTGGTTGATTTCTGTTGAGTTTTGCTTCCCTCTATGCACAGGTAGGTTCACTGGATATTTCCAATTTAATAGTGAGTATATGTGGTGTTTGTTTTTCCATTCTTGACTTAATGCATATTGCAACAATTTCGATGAAACTTAAAGATTTTTGAAGAGAATGACCAAGTCATCTTTCTTGGTATAATTAGCACATAGTAGCATCCAACAAATGTGAGTCCAAAAAATAAATATATATATATATATAGATAGATATAGATGATAGATAGATAAATAAAAGTTGCAGAGCTACCTGATCTAAACGCAATGAGCAGAATCTCCACCTCTTTCTACCATACCATCTTGCCTATATTTGATTAGGTTCTATGTCTTTCTGGATGTATTTTAATGACACCTTTAAAAACAGACTAGCAGGAAAGTTCAAAGGACAACCATGTACTGACATTGAGCCTTGATCTTATCATTTAAGAGTGTTTAAATATGAGAGTGCTGTGTGCAGGGCACATTTCAGGAGGTGGGAATACCAGTATCATAATAATTGGAGTGTAGAATAAATAAACAAGAATGATATAATAGGCAGAATTTGCAAAGAGGGGTTTGACAAGTGAATGTAATAAATTTCCATGTCGATTTTGTCTAAATATTCTATGAAATAAGAAATAGCTAGTAAGAAATGTATTGATACAAAATTTAACTTCTTATAACTTTAACATTTGAAACTCAAAGCTTTACTGTTTTTTCTCCTTATTGCATTTGATTAACTTTTTAAATAAGCTCTTCGGTTAGCTCTAAAAATCAAAAGTTTTTCTGTATGTTAGCATATAATCATTTTATACTGAATCTCAAAATTTGGCACGTGTATCACAGATTTTTATAAATAGAGCCTTTATTTAAATAGAGCACAATTGAAAAGCAAAGATGAAATAGTGAAAAAAAAAGACTCAACCTATTTTTCACTACCCTCATTAAGATTGACACAGTATAGTCAAGACGTTGAGACTGTCTGAGATATAGGACTTTTCCATGACATAATTATTTAGCTCCAGAATTGTTAATGAATGATAGTTTTAAAAGCCTTATACCTCTCCCCAATTTATGTATTTCACATATGTTTTTATATATCTATAATAAGATGCATACCATTTTATTAGAAAAAATAAATTTTTGCAGGAATGCTTCTGTGAAGCTTGTTTTCATACTCCAGGCTTTTCCCTAATCTCTACACGACTTATCTTGGTTGCTATAAATAGCACCCTGGTTTCTTCATTCTCATGGCTTATTTGAAGTGGGGGGATTAGGGGCAAAGCAGAGTCCTCAACAGCAGTGGCAATTTAGGATAACTTCTAAAATGCATAGGGCAAGTTCAAAAGCCCTTTTCTGTTGTATAAATCATTGTGAATATGTGAATTTTTTTTCTGTTATCTAATAACCCTACAAAATGTATACTTATATTATTCTTGCTTTCAATAAATCTCATATCTTCTGGCTCTATGTAGACTTTAAAATGGAAAATCTTTTTATCGAGTTAATGTAATTATGTTTTATTATGTTGATCTCATCATAAAAGGAATAAGAAAAATTAGATAATGAGGATATCTCTAAATATAATATGTAGAGTAGATCAACTCTCTATAATATATAAAGCTCTGGAAATAAGGTTCATTAGGGGTATTTACTTTTTTAAAATGGGTTTGAGACATCTGGGTTTCAATCATATTACAAAAGAACAAAATTTTATATTGTAGCATATGGTTCATTTAGTTATTTTATGAGAAAAAAACATAAAAGTTAAATTTTTAACAAAGAAATGATTTGTTATAAAACAACAAGATTTTTGATGATTTTCTGTCCTCTGGGGAGTTTTATTTTAATTCTTTAGCTTCTAAATGGCATTGGCATTAATATGATGTTGTTTAATCTAGCATGAAATGTCAAAATAAATAATATATTATACACAGCTCCCCCCACGATTTTGCAATAATTAAATATTCTTGTTGCTATATCCCGGAGAGAAAGTATAATATATTTATGTATTATGCTGACAACACAACTCTCCTTTATGAGCTTTGATCATACTGCAGATGACTCTTAAATCCCTTATTTGTATACAAATCACAATTTTAAAATCAATGCATTAGGCTGAAATTTTGTTTGAAGTACACAGTTTGCATTCACAAATGCAATTAATAGCTCTCGTGAACTTTTGCTATAAAATGTACAACGTTAGTTAAATCTAGTAAAGTGTGTTTAAACTTGTCTTTAAGTATACTACCACTAATGTCACATGCAGTCTGTGGAAAAGTACCAGAAGAATCCATATAAAAGGATTCTTTTTATCAACTATTTTATCTTGTCAATTCATTTATAGAGGAAATGAAGTTAGTATAAGAGTTTATTTGACAGATATTTTTTCCTTCATTGAACTTACTATTTCTTAGGCTAGATTTTGCAAAGCCTGGCCCTTTACCTGCTTGCATCACGATCACTTAGTGTGTACGTTAAAAATGAAAATGCAAATTACTAGGCCCACCCAGACTTCTTCAATCAGAATTTCTGAGAAGGGACTCTGGAAGTATATTTAAACAAAAAATCATGATGATTCTTATGCACACTAAATTTGAGAACCATGATCCTAGATTTTATATGTAAATGATTATAAAATATTTAGTTCCCAACATCTCTCCCTCTGTACATTTTCTGAAAATACCAAGTATAAGCAAATGACATAAGTTCTTTGAAAAGCAATGAGAAGACCTTAGTTTATAAATATGCTGATAAAATAGGTATGTATACATAATAAAGTACAAGCTTTATAGCGGAGGCGACACTATACATAGCAAACCCTCAGCTGTTTTGAATGAAATTCTTTAAAATTAATTTTCATACCAAAATGGCCTGATCACGTGGTGAAACCATTTGCGCTTTAAGGGCTTCTATCAGTTTTGCACAATTTAATTTTTAAAACTAAAAAAGTTATGAACAACTTATGACAAGACTAATAATAAGAATTTCAGCTGAAGAGTCAAAAAGCCTCTACGTATAAACCAGGTACTTTATACATGAAGGCGAAATAACATTTCCACTCCACACTTTCTCCCAATAACACACAGGCAGAAAGAGTAAAGTTTCAGAAATTTCTGAGAAATGTCAGGCAGTGTAAAGTAAAGTTTCAATACAAAATGTAAAAAGCTTGAGGTGGTTGCAAAAATCCTTAGGGAAACTGGTAAAATGCTTATTAGAATTATCAGCTTAAAAAAATTCCATGATAAGAATGTAAATTGAAAGTTGCCCCTGGATTGCTTAGCTAGCAAAAAGAACTGAGATTGGGGGATTGAACAATGCTCCATTAGGTAGAAAAATAAAATAAAATTTTAAAAAATTCAACTTGTATAGGTTAAAAGAGAGAGAAGAAATAAAACCTAAAATGCTTCAGAAGTTTGGGGGGTCTACCCGCAAACTCCGATTCCGTTATTGTAATAAACATTTTACAGGGCATGTCAAAACTACATATTTACTATCACCAAGGAATGGTCACACTTCATGTCTATAAGGTATTATTTTTCTTAAGTATTTTTTTCTTCCTTATGAAAGATTTACTTAGATTTCTGTAGCCTAATTTTGCTTATTTATTGACTCTCATTGGAGTCTTGGTTTTGTGGAAGACTGTTTTGCTAATTAACTGGGGAATTATTATGGACAGAGGGGATGCCTTAAAGGACATAATAATGATCAGCTGTGATCATGCATTGTCACAAGTGAATTAATTATCAAAATACCTTGCCAGTCTCCTAGCCAGCACTTGAAGCTGGGAGACACTGAATTGTGTTTTTATAACAACATGTGTGTGCAATGGAAGCCCCTCTACCAATGCTTTCTCTATTTCTGCCCATTTTATTTCCTTACGAGCGTACTTTTCTTCCCCTTAATCATATGCATGATCAAAGGAAAATGCATTTGTTTCTGAACGTGGGTCTGTATAAAGTATACACATACTGAAAAAATAAATTATTGTTGCTAACAAACTATAAAGATGATTTGTACTAGCTCAGAAAACTTTCAGTTTCTTCTTGAAATAACGTTTTCAATAGCTATTAAAAAATCAGTGTTTTATTAAAGACAATCCAGAACTGTCCTAAAGCCCATGACTACATTTTCTCAAGTTATACATAATTGTAGTGTGATGCATTTTGCTAACTATCTGTATAATATTGCCTCACTCAAGTTCCTTATTTTCGATTAGCCCGTTTTAAAAATTGTGCATTATTCTGTTTTGTTTTATTTTCAACAGGAGGATAATTTTACAGCAAAGGATATTCCAATTTTTACTGGAGCTCTACTTCTCCCTTTATTAGAGTCTGTATCTGGTTGATTTAACTACTCTGTCATATTAATTGGTAATACAAGAGCATGACATGGAGAAAATTAAATTAGATAGGACCTAGGACACCTCAGCTGTGGTCTCAGTACAAACTGGTTGTAAGCTGTTGAGAGAATTCACCTAACAGCTTTTATTGGTGACCTTCTATCTCAAAAAACTCTTCAGTTCTAATATTCTACAATTCAGCTACTATATATTGTCAATTTTTATTAATTGTCGATAGCACTAATTATAATAATAAAACATTTAAAATGGTGAATTACTATTTATGAATAAATTTTACATGCACTATTTCATATGCTTTTTATAATAATCCATTTTAGAAATAAGGAAACTGAAATGCAATATTTATCAGGTCAATTACCATGACCCCTTAGCCAAACATACACAAATCACACTTCTGATAAAATTATCCTGATTCTAAATTCCCTGTTTTTTGTAAGCCTCTTAAAGAAAACCATGATATATCTTTCTTGAAATGATGGCTTTAATCTGATTTTGGTATGTGGAGCTGGCTTCTACCTGACTTGTGAGAACTCATTGTATGTATAACTCCTCAACTATATCTTCAGTGAGGTCAATTTGTTAGCTTGACATTAATCATGGTGGGTGTGTTTTAACCAAAGAAATTGGGAAATGCTGCAAATCAGGGTCTTCCTCCCCACCAAAGAGCTAGTTGTTAGACATTTACCAATACAATTTTTAGGTTCAATGTAAACTCTGATTGTTATGCCATTTAGTAGGGAAATCCATAATGTTTTTTATCACGGGTATTTTTATCCTAATCCACAATTTGGTGATCACTTTCTCTGTAAAGAATGATTGTACTTATTTAAATGAGAATATTTTTAATCAAAGCACGTCTATTAATACAGTGAAGTATATCAAACTTTTATTAATCTTTATAACAAAAGTTACCAATAGTATAAGAGTTCTAAACTTTGAAGTTTTTATGAACATTTAACCCAGCAGATGAAATGCCAAGGTTTGTTGGGATTTTCAGTCATATTCGTGAATTCTATTGTAGCTCAGTGCAAATTCATTTTTCCCTAGTCTTGTGTTAGCTTCCAAAGCCTTTATATACTCTAATAAAACCTCTAGCGTAACCTCTTTTCTGAATCATATTGCTTTTTAACTCTATCAGCCACCATACAAAAGATCAGTTTACAACTGCATGTCTTTTGGTACCATGTCGAACTATATATAATCTAGAGAAACACATTTTCAAAAACCAAATGTGTTATTGTACTTCAGACTGCCCTTGTCGAAGTATTGCTTAAATACTTATCCTCTGTGTTAGAAAAGAATACCTTTGTATCCTTTGCATGAAATTGTTGATCAGGCTATTGGTTTACCTAATTTTGTCTGCCCATTAGCAATAGACTATACCTCTAGTCCTTACCTGGGCGACTGCATCTGTGGCTTGAGGCTGCCCCTCCATTGTCATTCTGCCTCTTTCCTTTCCTACTTAATTTAGACTCTTCTTAAAAGAGTCATATTTCTCCTGCACACTTATTTCTTTTCTGTCACTATCACCTACAAAGAGCTTTAATTCATGCTGCACTTCGGTATCTCTGAAACATTTCTTTTTCCATCCTCAGAATTGCCCTTTTCAGCCTGTAATGTAGCTGCTGCTTAATGTATTCTGCTCTCAGATGAGTTAACTCTTTTTAACTGTTTCACAAAATTCAGACCTCATATAATTTTAGTAACTTGTTTTACCAAATTATTTCTGTTTTAAAGCCATATCCATTTTTTAAATCCTCAATTAAATTAGAAAATATGAAATTACAGAAGAGATCGAATCTTAGTACATATGCAAATTGCACAACATAGCAAATGTTTGGACTGAGCTGTATAAGAAAAATAAGCACATAATAATATGCAAAAAAGGAAAAGAAGAGGTAGATGTAAAATGGGAATTTGTTAAAATCTGGCACAATTCTCAAGAATACATTTACCTAAAAGTTTCCTTAATGCTAGAAGAACACTAGTTTAGCATGACTCTGGCAGAAACATAAATAAACATTCTTTAAAAGGCATGCAGTGAAATTAGAATTCACAAATCATGGGACATGATGTGCCTTAGGGGTGGCATGCCTATCAATGTGCACACTTATATGCTTAATTGTTTTAACTGGGGTTTGAAATGAGAAAATAAATTGGAATAACTTTGTTCTACATTTTTTTAAATTGCTGGATTAAACTTGGTAGCATATTCCTTCTTGCCTTTCTTCCTTTACATATCAAGCACTAATGATTAACCAGGGAGGATGCAAGGAGAAGGAATCATCAGGCTGGAAAGAGAAAGGAATAACTAGATAGAGTACTCAGGAGAGATTACTAAGGCAGAATTCGTAGGTAAATCTGTTTAGAAAATGAAACAAGATGTCAATATCTACAGATTTTCCACTCTCAAATCTGCCATCCATTCTTGATTTTAATATTTTTTTTCTGAAATATAGTTGTCTCGGGTAGAAAATTCAGAACCATATAACTTTTGATATACCTACATCCTTCACATCTGCTTACAGGTTAGATCAATTCAATTTCATAAATATGTCTTCATTCAATTTTAGTGTCTTCAATGTAGCCTTTATTATTTTTAACCCGAGTTAAGACAGCAGTCTACTAACAGTTCTCATACCTCTATTCTCTTCCCTCTCTAATATCCTCCTCCTCCATACTTTCCAAATTAGCCCTACGCAATTCACATCTGATTATATCACTCTTCCGTTTAACTTCCTTGGTGATTCATTATCACTTGCAATGTTCAAATTTCCTGTATAGCACAGAAAGATCTTTACGTTGTGGCACCGGACTACATCTCTGTAGTAACATTTCTACCCTTAGCCACCTGGCAAGCTTCTTATCAACCCTAAAATTCATAAAGACTCAATTCAAACATCACTTTATTTGGCTCCCAGTACTTAACATGAGGTTGACCATAATTGAATTTCAGGAAAATTTCCATTTTATGGTCTCTAGTTTCCTACCCATAACCTTATAAAACTAGATATACCCTTCCTCTGAAAATGAGAAAGAGCATTTCGGATGCTTACCAAGAATGATTTGAAATAGTTCTAACTTAAAATGTCAAAAGAATTTCTGTAGAGATTGTAAACATTAAGTTGCTATAACGTAGGATTCCAGATTAAGCCACAGATTGTGTGTTAGTTTACAAGAGAAAGCCACAAGTTGGCTTGTAGCTAATATTTTGTGCTTATTATTTTTAAGCTTTATGGAAAGATTAGTATAATAGTAGTATTTTTTCATTTCTCCAAATAAAGCTATGGTGACATCTAATTGAAAAATGGTACTTCTTTAAGGGGTATTCAAATATGCTTGCTCCCTCAGATGTGGAGAAAAAATAAAAACAAAAGCACATGTCCTTAAGATACAAAAAAAGGCTCAAGCCCCTACTGAGAGAACATCTTCTACTTCAGTGCACTGCTCAGAACAAGGAAGATAAGTCTATCACTTAGATACCTGTTATGTGTGTTCGTCTCTGAGACTAGGGATTGTGGACAATCTATCTCTGGTTGGGTGGCAGAAAAACAAAAATAATATCTGTATAGTTTGTGTGGTAGAAAATATTTTTCAAGGGTTTTGCTACTCAATTTCACCTCTTCTTTTTTCACAAATTCACAACATATCCACTTCAGAAATATAAAACAACTGGTTTATGTAAAATATAATGAATTTCAAAGAAATAATTTTATCATTTGTTACAAAACTAGATTAGAATCACCTTCAACTGTTATATGCCTGATTTTTATATTCCTTATATTTTATATAGAAACTCCTACATATTCTTTATTAATTAAATTCACCACATTTTTGAGTACTGTCTTCTAAGTGTAAGGTTACACATAGTTACATTTACTGCACTGGATTCTTCCATTCTCCTTAAAAATGTGTTGTCTCATCCATCTAGAAGACAATATTTCTGAACTGCATGATCCACCCTTGTCTTTACCTCAAAATTTTCCAAAGGGAAATATTTTCTTGCTACCTATACATCAATATTTCTATTTCATACTTCAATCTTACTATCTTAACTTCTCATAAAGTGATTACCCATTAATTCTCATTCTTAAGTTTGTGAAAGAGGTAACATTGCTGATTACTTCTTTCTAGAAACTCTCTAAACATCATGGCACAACAATTTCCTTTCTGACCAAAAACTCGTCTAGGCATGATCTGGTAAAGAGGAAAGGACTGTTTTAAGGAAATGGTGCTTTTGCTTAATTTTGAAAGCTGAAGAGGAGCTCACTAGTAAAAGATGGGGCAGGGAGGGGTATATTCCAAAATGGTAGACATGGTTGTGTAAAGGTTCTGAGGGAAAAGAAATGTAGTTCTGATAAAAACCTAAAATAAAGCCAGGGTCAACGGAGTATGGGCAACAATATGGAGAATGACACGAAATGGAGCTAGAATGACAGATAGTGGCCAAAATATACAGAGCTCAAGGGATATATCACTAATTTTGTTCTATATTCTAAAATCTGTAGGAAGTCACTGAATAGTTTTAAACAAGGACATGGAATAATAATCTTTTACTTTTAATTCAAAACGAATATTTTTATTTTATCAAATAATGTCCTCTGTGTGGAGAGTAAATCGAAGGATCACAAAAGGTGGCATAGAGATACCAGGGTAGGACAGTTGTCAGTCAATCAAGAGGTGATAGCTCAGGAGAGAGAAGAGTGGAAAGAAGTGAGCAGTATTCAGAAGATGAAATTGGTGTGCTTTGTGATGGAGCATGAAGAACAAAGAGGTACTAAGGACGATGTCAATGTATGTAGATGGTAGTCTCATTTACTAAAGCAGAGAACATTGGGGAAAGACCAGATTTGGAAGAAAAGATCATGAGTTCATTTTTCGACATGGGGAGAGCTCAAGTAGGCAGTTAAATACTGTATATAGTTCTGAACTTTTGAGTAGACTAATACAATCAAGCACAGTAATGATTATAATTATTATTAAATATTAAATTTGGTTTTGAGTTTTAATAGAGGTAAGACTAAAAACAATACACAGTGTTTGAAATAGTTATTGTTTCATTAAAAAAAGATCAGAATTTCTTATACAGAAACACTTCTGTAATTTTATAGCAATATTTTTCAAAAGCATATTTATGAATATTTATGATTTGCACAAAAATGGACAGTGTCTTTTGGCAAAATCAATTCAGGTACTCAGTAAATATTTTTCAAACAGAAATTCCTGGTATGATCTCTTCTCCAAGACAAAAACAACAATGAAATACTTAGTGAAATAACTTCACAGGGGAATTGAGAGTATGTAATCCAAATGTGCTTCATTTTTATAATCAATACAGTAATAGAGCTTAATAAATTTAGTGAAAGAAAATTGCCTTTTGAATGGTTTCTAAAAAGTCAAATATTTTAAAGAATTTTTTGCAAGTGATTTTTATAGTTAATTTATAGTCAAATTATTTGTAAAGGCCTGAAATGTCTCTCTCTTTATATATGAATAATGCCTAATACATTTTGCAGTGTTCCATACATATATTATAGAATGTTAGAGGTCAGGAATGTAGAATCTCATTCTATTTGAAAATTTAGGAGCTTTTAATGAATGCTTGCTCTGAATAAAAGCTTTTCAATTTCTTTAGGAATGTTAGTTTCATAATTACTTTTGGGTCAGACCAACATTGAGCACAGAAATATATCTTTGAATATGCCAAGGATTTGAGTTAGAGAAATAGTATCACAGATTAAAGATTTGAAGTTTGACTAACAGGAGGGCAAGTTGTTCTTCCACCACTAGGGGGTACCATGAGTGGTTAGTTCAGATCTCTGGTTCTCTTTCTTATTGTAGCGTGTGGATAATGCTATGATAAGAATAAAATGAAATAATGATATAAACTATTAACACCGTGTTACAAACAGGGTAATGGCTCAATAAAATTGTTATTTGTATTATTATCAGTCAATAATACTAGGTCAGCTCACCAAAACTGCTGTAGGACAAAGGAAGAGATTTTGAGTAAATCATAGTTAAGGATTTTCTAAATAGGTTAATAAATAAACATATCCAAATAAGCCTTTCAGGGTGAGCAAGTGTAACACTTACCCCAAATAGCTAACTTGTTTCTCAGGTTTTTCAATGTAAGATATTTATCTACTGCAGCTGTATGGACATTTGAACTAATGATTTATCTAACGGTTAGCTACTTCTTAAAATCATTTCTCCTTTCTGATAATTTGTCACACCAGATGAATATATATCCAATATATCTATCATGTACATAACTTAAAAATGACATTTAAACTGCTAAGTTCATTTTATCACTCTACATATTTTTGCCAAACCCATTTTTTACCACTTTGATTTGGGGCAGTAACAAACTTTAAAAGAGGTGAAATTTAATTAAAATTTTATTCAAAGTAAGAAAACAAACTTTGTGCCTGATAGCAAATTCTGTATATTTATAAAAATTATATCACTATAATCTCAGGATAACATGAAGAGAAAGCCATCACACATCTTGCTCTAACAGATGTCCCCAAATTTATTGGCATTTTTATATTATAGAAATATTTAGCTCAAGCAGTTGGACGGTTTAACAGAATTAAAAATTTACCTTCACTTACATTTTCCTTGTAGATTGACTTTTTTCTAAAATTTATAGAGAGCAAGAGGCAACCAAATAAATACGCAACCAAAGTAGTTAATTCTTATAATCGTTGATATGTTTTCCAGCATACATTATGAAAATGTCCTTAACTGGTCTCCTGTACATTTTCCAAAGTTTCAGTTTATTAAAAATATCCAATCGTCTTTTCATAATTGATGATTTTGTATGAGAAAGATAAAATGTACACACACACACACAGTATACAAATTGTAAATAATCATTACAATCGTCATGAGGTTTCAAGGACAAAAAGATGAAGTGAAATGAGTAAGGTAGGGATCTCACAAGGAGAAAGAATGCTGTGCTGATCAAAAGGAGAGGAAAGGGTGGGTGGTGGGATGATGGTAGGTACCGTAAAATTTTCAACATAAATTCTTGAATCTTCCCAAATTCTAAAATTCCAAGGCAAAGTAAAGCTTACAAGCTAAATAAAAGAACTCAAACCTAGTACAATGCGGTAAAGTGCAGTCTATGTATTTTTTAAATGCGGTTACTTTTATCTACATTTTAGATACGCATGGCATATATCTACATAAAAAATATATATTATACATAAGTTATAACTAAGTTAGTTAATTTGATTTCCCTTTCTATGCAAAATTCCATGTTTTTAAAAAAATTTATCTCAACTGGTACAGGCCAGTTTTTGAGCATTTGATCAGTGTGCTCACAATATATAATTCAGTTGACAAAAAGTACAATATCTATTGATTTTTTTAACCCAATGTATTTTTAACATGTCATAGCAACACAGCCATTGTCCTCTGACTCTTTAGCTAAACACATATAGCAGCTTTAGATACTGTGCTAGATAAGAACATGAGAGAAAGGCTTTGCTTACTTAGAATCTTCTAGAAGTTAGAAATCTAAAAACCAAGATTATGCCTACATGTCAAAATATGTGAAGTCATAGAAATAAACTGAATTGTATGCATGTAATGCTCTAATATCACCTGAGCTACTTGCATTCGTGAAACTACTTCAGGTAAGTCTTTTGTGGTGATGGTGAAAGCCAGAGAATTTGTCTTATCAAGAACAAGATCTCCCCAAACATATTTCTTTTATTATGTTAAAGAGAAGCTGCATTTAAAAAGAGATCCTCACTGACTCAGAGGCCCAAGTTATTTTTTTGTCTTTCTACAAAAATGTTACAAGAAAAATAAGCAAATGTACTAGTGTACAGCATTAACTATGAAGAAACTAGGTACGAGCATACATGCAAGAAACGCCCTTGAAAAAGAGGATATGAACGCCAACATGTGACCATCCCTCTGAAGTATAGAATCCAATGCACTTCCCACTCGGTTTCACTGTTTGATATACATTAAAGAACTGCATATTTAAAATTTAAAGAATACAATGTCATTTAATTCACACAGAAACAATTTAAGCACTGTAAAATCAGCATGATGGGGTAGTTAAAATTTAGGAGGTCTCTAGCATATACAAAAAAATAAAAAATTTTAAAGAAATCTATTAATTTTTCTCAAAACTTAGTACCTCTGAAAATCAAACACCAAATAACTACTAGTACATAGTAAATACATTTTGAAAAGGACAGTGTCATCCTAACTTTTCAAGTATGTTTGCTGTGAGGCAATAATGGTGCTAAAAATATGGTTCCTAACAAATCATTAAATTATTCATTGAATTTTCAAAATAGATAGACTATATATCTATATCTATATTAACATCAGACAAGATATCAATTTGAAAATGATTTACTAGTCCTTCCAGATGGGTGAAACACTATTTTTTCCCCAAAGTTCTTGTCCCGAGGGATTCAGATTGATTGCTTTATGAAATTCATGGTGACAAATGATTTACAGTTTTGATCATAGCTTCTAGTACAGGCATCGGCATTGTGAGATATTACTTCAAAGACTGTGCATTTTAAGATGAATTGGTCCTGACGAGGACCTTTGGTGAGTGCCCAGGTTCAAATTGCAAAGTCACAATTGGTTCTGACATTCTCTTTCACTGCTTTGGTCGGTCCCTCTAGTTCATACGTTTAATAACAAGTTGATGGAATTTTTTTTTATATTAGGTGCTTCAAGATTTTATTGAGAAAAATATTCTTTTGTGACCTACAAAAAATAAAATATGGAGAACAATACCTTCTACAGAGTAAAGCAAAAACAAAAACAAAAAACTAAACTAAGACAAAAATCTATAAAGGAGGTGACCAGTAAATAATATATGAGCAAACTTATTGAGTCTGGTGTCCTTTCAAATACTAGTGTAGTCACACAAAAGTAGAAAATTAACTCATAACTGAACTTATCTATTTTTTAAAAAATCTACCTATTATTAATGTGGCAAAATATTACCATCTTTTTGTATAATAGAATATGAAGGTCCAAATATGTTATTTTATTGATTAAGCCCACATAGTTTCTTCTTTTTGTTGGTATTTTTCACAGAAATGGTCTTTACTGTTTTAAATCCATGTCAAATTTCAATGATGGTTTAAGTAATAGAGCATCTTTTATTTAAATTAAAACAATATTTTTACTAATTCTCAAAGATCCAATAAAGTAGAAATAATGTATTTTAAGAACTATAACAAATATACAGTTGAAAATATCTTGTTATAGTACTATCAAATTTCAATAAGAACAATTTTAGCATCAATTAAATAACAGCAGTTAAACCAAAAAAGTTAAATCGAAATTACTTTTAGAGAAAGAAAACACAGGCAAATGTCTTGCTATGGTTGTTCAGGGTCAGCTGCTGTGAAAGCTGAACCAAATCTGAATATGACTCTGACTCCTGAGCCCTCACAGCTTAATTTTCCTCCTTTGCTTGGGGCGGCTGGAGGGACTGGGGATTGATGGTCAAAAAGATCTTACTCCTCTGAAGTCTCCCTCTTTCCTTTGTGTTTGGTTAATGGAGGCAGGCAAGGGAGAGGACTCAAGTGTCTCCCCAAAGGTATTAACTAAGAAGCCCTGCTTTCCATCATCAAGAGAATGCAGGGAAAATCAATTGGAACTGGCATGTTTTTCAAATTGCCTGAATTTTCTGTGGACCCAGAATGTCACCACTCAATGTTAAGTGTTCCTGCATGGAGATGACTCTCCTCTGGGGGTGATACAGTGATCCAGGCTCCTTTCCTCATGTGGCTCTACCATCTTTACCACATGCCTACCAAGTTTCTCCTGGGACGATCTCCCATCTATTAATATAATACCAAGTAGTTTACAGAATGGTTCATTTGTAGAGGGAGTTATCCTTGTCTTTGTTAAATTTGTCACCTTTCTTTCCTTTAAGCCACATTTCCCTCTGCTACTATGTCTCTGGCAGACTGAAGCTCAGACGTTTCTGTTCCATCTCCTGGTTCTCTGCCATGAATGACACCTTTATTAGTGAAATAAGAGAACAGTTAGCAGAGGCCACTCCTGGGATCCTGAAGGGTACTCGGTTCAGGCTGCAGGTCCTCCCACTAATATGGTAAATAGAGGTTCCAGCCAGGATTAGTTGAGAGGGGAGGAGGTGGCCAAGCACTCAAAGGAATAATTGTTTTGTTTTTCTTTATAATGCATTTACTTCAAAACAAAATCACGATTCAAAAGTTTATAACCTATTTTTAAAAATAGAGAATTCAGCCATTTTTGGCGGTAGGGGGCAAACGGCTATAGGAGATTTTTGTCAGGATTCTTAATCTCAGATGACAGAAGCACAACATAAATTTAAGCCAGAACAGGGAGTTCAGGGAAGGATAGTGGGCAGGTGGCGCAAAAGAAAATTGCCCCAGAAGCCAGGGCTGCCCTGGAAAGTAAGATCAGAATCAGAGACTCACAACTCTGCGGCATCCCTCTGCCTGTGTCTGTCCTTGAGTCAGAAAAAGGCCTCTGAGTGTCTATGGGTAGAGTTCAATCTGTTTCTCCTCTGGCAGAAACAGAGCTACCAGCATCTGTTGTCTAGGTTTTGAAAATAGATGTTTATTTGTTTTTGTTTTTTAATTGTGATAAAATACGCAAGCACACAAATTACCATTTTAGCCATTTCCAAGTGTAGATTTCAGTGGCATTAAGTACACTCATGCCATTGTGCAACCATTGCTACAATCCATTTCCATAACTTATTAATCATCCCAAACAGAAAGTCTGTACCCAATAAACAATAACTACTCAATACCCCTTCCCCTAGTCTTTGGTAGCCTCTATTCTACTGTTTGTATAATTTGTCTATTCTAGATACTTCATATAAGTGAATCGTACAATATTTACCTTTTTGTGTTTGGATTTTTCACTTAGTATAATTTTTCAAGGTTCATCCATGTTGTAGCATGTGTCAGAATTTCACTCCTTTTTAAGATTGAATAATATTCTATTGTATAATATACCACATTTTATTTATCCACCCATCTATTGATGGACATTTAGGTTCTTTCGTCTTTTGGCTATTGTGAATATGCTGCTATGAATATTGGTATAGAAGTGTCTGTTTAAGTATCTGCTTTCAATTCTTTGGGGTATATACCCAGAAGTGAAATTAGTGGATCACGTAATAATTCCGTGTTTAGCTTTTGGAGGAAATGACAAACACTTGTTCCACAGCAATGCCCAGGATTTCAACTTCTCCATGTCATCACCAAAATTTAGTATTTTCCCCTTTTTTAATAGGTGAGAAGTGCTATCTCACTTTTGATTTTGCCTTCTATTTCCCTAATGTTTTGTGATGTTGAGCGTCTTTCTATATACTTATTGGCCATTTGTTATCTTCTTCAGAGAAATGTTTATTAAAGTCCTTTTCCCATTTTTGAGTTGAGTTATTTTTGCTTTTCTTGAGTTACAGGAGTTTTTTAATATATTCTGGATATTAATCCCTTATCAGATATAGGTTTTGCACATATTTTCTCCCATTATGGGAGTTGTGCTTCTGTTGTCATAGCCAAGAAATCATTGCCAAATCCAATGTCATGAAGCTCCCCCACTATGTTTTCCTCTAAGAGTTTTAAAGTTGTGGCTCCTATGTTTAGATCTTTGATCCATTTTAAATTATTATTTGTATATGGTACAAACTAAGGGTCCAGCTTCACATTTTTACATGTGGAAATCCAGCATTCCTAGTACCATTTGTTAAAAAGAATGTCCTTTTTCCCATTGTCATCTTATGATTTTAAACACCAAATATCAAAGGGCATTTTCAAAGTGTTAAAAATTAATAAATACTAAAAACTAAAATTACTTTATCCATATTGATATAGACTGAATAGCATGGAATTTCTGTAGATATGGAATTACCACAAAATTTAGATATTGCAAAATATGTTGCTATAATAATTAAAATTATTAGTGTAAAATAAAATATATTCACTTAAGTAATTTTATTTACCAATAAAATGATAGTCATTGGCAGTCCCATGGGAAATATTAAAACAAAGTTATTAAGTTACTGATCACTTTATCAAGAAAAAGTGGCTCATCCTACTATAGTAAATATTAAGACAAAGGTGGTAAAGTGTAAAAGGAATCATATATTGATAATAATGTATATAAATTTCCAGAGAAGTATTGGGAACACCGCAAACTACCATGAGAACATTACAGCTTCACTAATCTCTTGTATTTACCTATTAAGTTAATGAACAGCTAAATATTAAAAATATCCAATTATACAGGAATGATGGTTACATTCTAAATATGGTGAAGGAAAAATTATTTTAAAGATTAGACTTTATTGACTCCAGAATCAATACTAAAAATCCATTTGATTATTATTTTATAAAATTATCATTATTTATAAAATATTAATAAGTTAATATTAATCATATGTCTATTCTTGTTGGCAGAGAAGCAATTGAAACATAAGCATTATTTTTTAAATAATATTGCATAGAATGTCTAATCTTAGAGAAATATTAGAAATAATTTTAAAAATTCTCAAGAATTTCCTTAAATCACAGGATATGTAATTTGTAACTCTTTAATGATGCAAACTTCATACTAATTTCTTATTACCTTTTGAGAATGTTAGTTTCAAAAATACTTTTCTAGCCAATATGCCAAATGCTATTCTGATTATCAAAGTGGCTATTCTGAATAGTTTATATATTCTCCTGGTATTTTTATTCCTCTGAAAAATGTCCACAGTTTTTTTCAGGGTAGCATATAATTTAATGTGAAACAAGGATTCAATCTCATCTGTAGTGTATTTTAATGCAAGCCTCATCTTTATTTATATTTATTAGATGGCATCCAGGAATGTATCAATTTTGAATTATACTTTTTATTTGTGTTTAGATCTATATTAAAACTAAACTATTTTTAAAATCATATTACATTAGGTTTAATTATTTTTCCACATTAATGAAGATAACTAATTGTTCATGTTTTTCTGAATCCATTTGTATATCCTTTATTATGCATTCTTTATTTGGGATTGGTTCCATTTCCCAGCAATAAGATAACATTATTTTTAAGAAATCCCAAACAACTGCTGCTTTTCCTGAATTTTCAAAGTATCATATGTTGAATGTTAAGATCTCTTAGGAGAAAACTATGGGAAAATAGTTTTGTGAAGATCAGTAAATGTAAACTTACTGCTGGAGATTGTTTTTTTGCCTTTGTGTGAAAGTCATATTTTTATAATTCTATATTTTATTTTATTTTATTTTATTTTATTTTTTGAGACAGAGTCTCACTCTCTTGCCTGGGGCAAGTGCCGTGGCGTCAGCCTAGCTCGCAGCAACCTCAAACTCCTGGGCTCAAGCAATCCTCCTGCCTCAGCCTCCCGAGTAGCTGGGACTACAGGCACGCGCCACCATGCCCAGCTAATTTTTTCTGTATGTATTTTTATCTGTCCAATTAATTTCTTTCTATTTTTGGTAGAGACGGGGTCTCGCTCTTGCTCAAGCTGGTCTCGAACTCCTGAGCTCAGAACGATCCGCCCCCCCTGGGCCTCCCAGAGTACTAGGATTACAGGCTTGAGCCACCGCACCCGGCTATAATTCTACATTTTAAATGCACTGAGCATCTCCAGAGCAGAAACGGGGATGAGAAAAAATAAAAGATTTGAGCAATAATAATACCCTACAAACATTTTTCTCAAAACTCCCCTCTTCCCTGTGACACAGTGAATAGTTTATAAATAATGATCCGATAAAGATCTAAATTATGATAAATGAAGTCCAAGGAAGAGAATACAAATATGTGTACTGGCTATAAAATAAGCTATGATTATATGAGTAGAATAATCCCAGTTAACTTTATCCAGATGAACTGAGTGTCAGAAATGAAAGTTAAAAAAAAAGCATAGCTCAAGCTAGATAAAAAGAATTATTGCTTTTATAATTGAAAATGGACTATTTAGATGTAAAACTAAATAAAATGTGATTATAAAATTGTAGGTTATTTTTAACCCTATCCAAAAATGAAAACTTTTTTGGGGGAATCTTTAAAATGTTATCTGTGAAATATAACTCACAAATGTTAATATGATACTTTATTGTGAGGAAGTGAAATAACTTCCCATAATTTAATGGTTTAGAATTGTTCACCTCATTTTTGATTATTATCCTTTTATTATGGAAATTGTATTAATGTCAATGGAAAATTCAGGCCATGAAATTCAGCCTTTGGGATGTATAGTCTATGAAAGATATATAGAGGAGACTAATGAGGATAATTCAGGTTTAAAAAGACAATATCTAAACTAATACCATAATTTATTTTTATAAAACAATTTCTGCTATGCATCTTAAAGAGCAACTGTTTTAAAATTAATACCAAATATGACGTGCATAATAATGTATTTTAACCTCTTAAAGATAAAATTTTGAAAACAATACAATATTATAGCAATAGATAAGGGAAATATGTCATCGTTTTAAAGAATAACTTAATGGAGATTTAAGCACAAAAGGCATTACAAATTATCTTGAATCTTTTAAAATTAATATCACAGGACTCCATTAATGGGAACACTGACTTGAAAGACAAGTTCAATATTTTTTGTTCTGTATCAGTTAATCCCTTTCTAATATGTTAACTCCTCTATGTGTTTCCATAGGGGTTCCTCAAGATTTTTCTCCCTAGGCTGTATACACCTACTGGAATCCCAGAGCTTATAACTTTATGATAATTATGTTTCTTAGAAAATTCTGAGCCTCTCTTAGTGCTTCAGTGATCATTTCTACATGGATGACTATTGAGTTAATTACCCTCAGCTTTCACCTCCTTTCTGTGATTCAGAACAGCCTTCTCCCATCATTTAGACGTACTTTGGAAATTCCTAATTGTTTGTACCACTATCACTTCAAAATTAATATATCTCCATCAAAATCGTCATTCTTCTCCCAATCACCTTTCCCTTTGGGCCTCATTGTACCTGCCAAATGTACTTTAATATTCTAAACACCCATATTCAAAACATATTCGTTGCTTTTTGATGTGTCCCTTTTTTTCACTAGAGACATCCAGTAAGTCATGAATTTTTATCTTTGTAGTTTCACTGTCATATGATGGTCTTTCTCACTGGTACCATTTTAGCCCAGGACTGTTTGACCTAATTCACCATGGCCTCCAGCTCTTCTCTACTTCAACTCATCCTGCACATTGCATCCCTGAAATTGTTCATGAAACTCAGACTTGCAAGTAGATCAAAACCTTATTTGCTTCCAAAGTGCTAAATGGAGCATAGAGTCATTATCCAAATAGCTCTCAGTAAACTGCAAAGATGGGCCAAAATTAAAAATAATGATAGCTAATAAGGATAAATATGAAGCCCTCCATGTGGATGAGAAAAACATCAACTACAAACCACAGGTTGGGAGAAGCAGGCTGAAAAATTCATGTTTTACTTTGTTTTCTTTTTTAAGTGTAGGATTTATTTGACTAAGTTTATTAAGCATCATTGCAAAATAAAGCTGCCCAAAAAGAGAGTTTATATAATTCTAGTGTCTGGAAAAATATCTTCACCTTATTCTGTACTAACCAGAATTTATCTGGAAAATTATTTTAACTTTGGGAGTCTCCTTTAAAAATCTAATTATAAATGGAAGGTTCTCAATGGAAATGTTATTAGAAGAAGACTTAGCGGGCTCATAGTAACTCTGTTGAAACATTTAAAGGCTGTCATCTAGAAGACAAATTTAATTGATTTTGTAGACTCCAGAGGACAAACTAAAGTATTGGTAATTTTTGTCTGAATATGAATCAAAATTGATAATAATTGTAATTATCTGTTAATTTCCATAACTTGTTTTACACAATTATGTGGCTACATTGGTAGAAAAGCTTCTGATCCACATCTATTAGGAAAGCTATTTCAGTTATAATAGGTAGAAGAACATCTGTAGGAGTAAAAGAGGTTTCTGCAAACTCTTTTCTTATACTTTGAGTATGGAAATTTAGCTTCATACAAGATCACTCTTTGGTAGATCAGAGCAGAATCCAGCCAGGCCTACTTACCTAGCACACTCCCCTCAACCATGCTGAATATTTAGAAATGAAGCTCCAAAGTCCTGGAATCTTTATGATTTGATCTGTCTTAAGTTGTTTTGCATAAATATTATTTCTGTTTTACCAAGGCGTTTCTTTCCACAATTTTCTCCTTGCCCAATGCTAACTAACACTCTTCCAAAATATGATGGGCATCTTGTAGTAGCTTTCCTGTCATTTACAGGTGTACAAACAGAGACTGGCATTTCTTTTCTCAAATTCTTTGCAAAGGGAATTCTTTCAAACATTGTAGAGTTCGACTTGAGAGTGATCTGGCCACAACATCTTCAGCCTTTTGATCATCAGTATTGATTCAGCTAATGGCTAGGGAGAGATTATCATCTCCTTCCCCCCTGCATGTGTGGATTCTAAAAGGTCTAAGCAAATCACATTCTCAGACAAAATTAAAACAAAAAAACCAGATAAATAACTGATCTGTATTTGAGGGTATAAGATGATTATGCTCCTCTGCTGGTACCATTTGCTTGGTTGGCAATTTGACCAAGAGAATTTTAATACCTTTATCAAAATGATGATTTATATGTAGTATATCATACAGTATAATTTTTATTTGTAACTTCTGTCTTGGTAAGTTCTGACTATTTGTTTTCCTTTAAGTATTTTACATACAAGTCTCTGGTCTCTGCTTTGCCAGAAAAGCCTTCTAACTTGTGCATCATTTGTACAGATCTCCTAATCCTACAAAATTTGGGTTAAGTACCATTTCCGCTAGAAATGTTTTTAAATTACCTCTGAATATCCACAACCTCTTCAGCTTAAAAATCTTCTTTGTCTTTATTATATGTCCTTTGGAACTAATTGTCTTTTACTTTTAAAAATTTTTATGTGTTCTTTTTACAACAAAACTTACAACTGTTTCTTTTTCTTTTTTTCTTTCTGTTTTAGTCTTTTTTTTTTCCAGCTAACATTAATGAACTCTTATAATTGTGTTAGGATCTATAATTACAGACACGATAGATATAACATGTCTTCTAGACATCCCCAATTTATTGAGAAGGCGAAATAAATGACTGGCAAATTCAGTTGAGTATAAGTACGTTAGTGGAGGGTAATCAACAAGTGCTAGAGAAGTGCAGCCCCTACATCTTCCAACCTTGTTTACTACACATTGAAACTAGGATAGGTTGTTCATGGGTGGATATATGCATAGCTTTCTAGAATATCCTTCTTTCTAACATCACATGAACACAACTAGGTAGCTGTCCTAAATCTATGGTAGTGACACTGCACTTGAGACAAGTAAAATTTAATCTTTACAACTTGGTTATAAACAGAGGAGACTATTATGTATAGGAATTCATAAAGCCAAAGAAGAGAGTTTCTAGTAATTATTTTTAAGTTGGTTGAGACTTGACAATGATTTTATACATAAGAGGTGGGACACTAGAGCAGATTATTTATCTGTTGCCTATAGACTTGAATAAACTTTATGTTTGTTCATTTTTCAGAATGATGGTTGGGTTAGTTTGGGTTCCTCAAGATGCAGACACCAAAACAGGATTAAACCTGTAAGAGATTTATTAGAGAAAATGTCTGTGGAGCATAAAGGGGAGAGAGCAAGAGCAGGCATTAGATACAGGTGTTACCTCTGAGACCTAGAGGGGATAAGGAAGGAGAATTGGGTAGAAAGAGTTCTAGAGTTCTTAGAAAATTTTGGCCAAGCTAAGGACGTATAGTGGCATCAGTGAATACCGAGATGTGTGATTTTCTCCTTTAATGCCCTAGAAAGAAGATAGCGAACAACCAGAAAGATTCATGGTTGAAGTGCAATTGATTAAGTCAGTTAAGAACATTGACAAAGAACTAACCAATGGTTTTAAAGGTCATGTGTTTTTGAAATGGAAGTGAAGCCCCAGTCAGGGAGAGTTGATTCCTTCTTCAGGGAAATTGGAAAACACAAAACTATATTTTAACTCATTTTTTTTTTTAATTCTCAGAGTCTAGCATGATGTTGTGCATTGGATATTTATTAAATGAATATTCTCTGTATAATCCCAAACATTATAATTTGTTTTTCATTGTATGCATTGTTCATATGACCCTTTTATTCCTTGTTATAGGTATATTCACAAGTTTGATTTACTGTGACAATTGTGGCTTCATGGAATTAGGATGCTGATTCATTCTTTACAAGAATTTGTAAAATATGCATACATTTTTAACATTTACTTGCCCTTTTATCAACAATTCTCTTCAGAAAAATCATTAAATAGGAATAGGAGAAGTAACATGATATGCATTTATTGTCAAAGTACTTTGCAAATATCAAATGAATAGCCAGTGCTGCATACTTGGCCTTGAAATTCTGAAGGCAATCCTTTGTTTTTCCGTTTGATTGCACACACGTTATATGGGATCTAGCATTTTTCTAATGCATAAAACCATAAATAGATAAAAAAAATATTTTACAGGAAAAGGTAAGGAGAATCAGAAAATATAGAAAATACCTTTAGTGACTGTAAAGAACGTGGCAAAAGAAGGACTTGAGGGGCACAGATGCTATATTCTGATCTGATTGGGACTTGGGTCTGAATACCAAGTATATATAGAATATTGAACATAGACTATAAATAGAAATGTAATGTATAGAATACATACTTTTAAAAAGAATAAACTAACTAGCTCATTATCAAGAGCTACACCCATCACTTCCTAGATGTCTTGTAACTCCAAGGTCTTAAGTTTTCCTTATATTTTCTGCAAATGTTAACCTCCTTTAAATGTGAAGGCCATTATTTAATTACCCAATGTGGCCTGGCATTTTACATGCTGCTTGTTATACTATTTGTGACATCATATTATTGGTACAATTAAAATTCACTAGTATCCCCTGACACTCTCTTTTGTTTAAAGAGTATTTCACTAAGCAAAATTATAGGTGTGAAATAAACAAAAATATAAGTGGACATTCTAGAATTATTTTGGAATGATTGATTGATTCCATATGGCACCTCAGAAATGTACTTACCTAATACATTATGCCTAGAAGGCACTATAAAACTTACTTTTAAACAAAAACTTGCTGGGACTCAGAAAACAATACCCCAAAATGGAGGCCTCAGAAGCAGCCTTAGAAGCAAAAGGGTTTTTTGTTTTGTTTTTTTGTTTGTTTGATTTTTGGTTTTTTTTTTTTTTTTTTTTTTTTTTTTTTTTTTTTTTTTTTTTTTTTTTTTTTTTTTTTTTTTTTTTTTTTTTTTTTTTTTTTTTTTTTTTTTAGTTTCTTGGGTTTCCCTGTCTCTCAGTCCTATTCTCCCCCAAGACTAGTTATAGAAACTAAAATCCCACTTCCTTAAGGTGGATCATAGAAACCAGAACCTCTCTTCCCTAAAGCCAGGCATAAAACCTAAAAACACTACTCTAACTTTCCCTCCATTTTTCTTTGTAAAAAATTGGCCATAAAACAATTATCTTTTCTTGTTTATTTATGTTTTCTTGTGACCTACCTTGTTTGACTGTAGGTCACAAGACCCCTGTTCAAGAAAGGGTTCTTCTCACACCCAGAAGGAAGGATGTATGTTCAGAGAGGCCAAGAAGAATTTAGACAAGACAGGCCTTGCCCTTTTTGTTCAATCCTATTTCTACATGGCTGTTCACATTAATACTTTGTTAAATCTAAGCATAAAAATAGACGATTTCCCATGTATCTTTGAGTCTTCATTCTAGAGGCCACCATGTCCACGTTAATAAAATTTGCATGGCTTTTCTCCAATTAATATGCGTTTTGTAAGTAGGCTTTTCAGCAAAACTTCAGAAGATGAAGAAAGCTTCCCCTGGTCCCTACAGAATCAGTGTACAGACTAGGTTTTAAATACCATCTAAGAAGATACCCCAGTGTCCTGGGAAATCTAACACTCTCAGATCACAAAAGGGAGGATATCAGAATTTCCCTTTGTTCAGTTTTTCCAGCTGGTCTAGGTTATGTGCTTTCATTAAAATAGATCTTGTTTTTTAGAAGGCAACTTACTGTAAACTCATTTCTAACATTAGAAATCATAGAATAGACAGGAAAAAAAAGTCATAGTATTTCATCCTTTTGAAAAGGGACCATATGGGACAAAATGATTTTTCTGTTTTTTTTTTAATAGTGGAGGTGGGGTGGTTGTCAATTTTGATTTGATTGATGCTTCTCTCTTTCCTCCTTAATTGGCCAGAATTTCCTTGCTATGGTAAACCCAGACTAGCTAAAACATCAATCATTCCAGCAAATGCTGTTCCCCATGACCAGAGATTGTGTACTCTACACGTTACACAGCCTTCCTTGTTTTTTTTAAAATATAAAATTAAAATGAGGAGTAATGTTATCTCAAAATGATGTTATATGCATGTAACACACATGTGCATAGATGCATATATACATACACACATGTACATATATACACACATACATAGGTAGTCCTTTCCAAAATCAATTTTTTAAATCTATAAAACCATATTTTTGAAAATTTCAAGAGTTGTTCAAAGAAACCAATAACTTTCTTAGGGTCTTTAAGAAAATAATCTATTCTCACAGCAGTTCCTTTTATACAGGGTAATCTGACTTAAAATTATGAATTGTTTCTTCAACAACCACAGTGAGAATCAAGGGATTGTATAAAACAAAAGCAAAGAGTGTATGTATAGATTCCAACAGCTTGGTTGCTATATCTAATTTTCCACATTTAAGTTTCTGTGTCCATAAATCACAATTACTAAGAAAAAGTAATCATTTTGAAAGGGATGATACCAGAACTTTTAATTATTTGGAAAAGTATTTATATTAATAGCATTATATGTATTTTAAAGTAATGGTAGAGCTATACAAATACTAAAATATGAAATGTGATTTTTTACATTTTATATATAAAACTGCATGAAAATATAGAGCCAATTATTATGCATTTTCCTGTTGCGAGATCTGTCTGCAAAAGATTATAATAGGTTTAGTGTTTTAACCACTCAATTGTTTATTTTCCAGTATGAAGGAAGGAAAAGACATATATCTGTATCAACACATATTTACCACTTGAAAATAAAATGCACACCAACTTCAGCTAATAAAAGGCATATAACTTTGTTCAGTAGTAACAGGATTATATTTTCTAGGTAGCCAAAAGGTAAGAGAAGTAGAAAATTTAAATCGAATTAGAAAGATTTACTTTCTTTGCATTTTATTTATACTAACTCATATTTGTTTATTTTTTCTGCATTAGTCCTTTTGTAAAAAAGATTTGCAATAACACACCATATAAAATAGAACAGTTAATTACAATGTAATGTCAGAACCACCTGAATGACTTGGAGAAATAAAAAATCACTTTTCCAAACACACTAAATACAGTGTAGTGGTCCTGGTCTATAAACTGGCTGGCTTTCACTCGCTTTTTGCTACTTTCTACAACACTTTAATTTGTGCACCCTTTCCCAAGTACTCTGTGAGACTGACTCCATCCTAACCCCCAGAGTGATCCTTATTCAAAGAGATTGCTTTAGGAACCCCGGCTTTAGCCAGGAGGCATGGGCTGCCTGGGAAACTATTACTGTTTGTAGGTCGTGCTAAAGTCAGAGACAAGTGAATGAGAAAGACAAAAATAGTGAAGGGAATGACTTTTATTCCACAGTTGAGAAAGAGGCCCCCTTTTGTCATACTAGAGGCAATTAAGGAAGCATGTTGTCTTGGGCTTTGTTTGTTGTGTTTTCCAGCAAAGTGGAGATTTCTCCATCAAAGTATGTGCTCAATACATTTGTCAATTTCCCTCTTCCTTATTCTTAGTTTTTAATAGTAATCTTAATTATGCATAGGAGAGTATTTGAGATGCTTTTCTTATATCATCTCCTTTAATAATCATTGCAGCCCTGGGTAAGCATTCCAACCTCTAGCTGACAGATAAGAAGAATGCTAAAGCACTAGAAGATTTAAGTACACTGATCACAAACACACTACCAGGGAGAAGCACAGCCAAGGTCTGAAAGCATGTTTTCTTATTCGAGCTGGAGTGAGCATTCCACGTGGACAAGGATGAACTAAGAATTTGATCCTCAGACAGCCTGCCAGTTTAGGAATGGACATTCAGAGGCCTTGCCCCACTGCCTTGATTTCATATTTCACAGCTTGCTCAGTTGTCCTGTCTCCCAGTTCATCCCGATTCCCCAGTTTCAGGATGAGTTCTCCTCTCCTTGGTACCTTTTACTTTCTGTCATTTTCCTTTCTAGGACTGGATCACAAACCCAGCAGTATCTGCCAGTTTATGGAGGGCTTATTGACTAAAAGCATATGCCTCCAAGTAGCCATCACCAAAAATGACTTCCAAATTAATTAGCTACCTTGAATTTATCTCTAGATACACAGGAATCACTCCTGAAATGCTTGGGGACTCTGCTGACTGTAGTCTGGTGAGTATGACTCAGGATGCAAATGAAATACCACGTAATTAGGAGAAAGAAGAGATTCCTCCAACCACAGCTTCTCATAAAGAAAACCTAACTCTATACTACACAATTTTTCATATGAACCATTGTCTTATATTTTTATTTTATATATAATCTTAACACAAATTAGAATATCTCTATTTGTTCTTAAAAACTGGTTATGAATGCGACATACAGAATTATTGTATATATTATACTTAGTATAAACTTTTACAAAAACATATTCAATTTTAAATCAAAGTGAAAATGTTCAATTTATACAATCTTAAGACACCTAGTTTACCGAAAATGTTCTCACTTTAAGACACGAAAAACACCTGTAAAATAGTAAAGTGTTTCTTAAAGGGTATTTTCAGTTGCAAAAAAGTCAATGTTTCATGTAACTTAAAAAAATACATTCTTTTTCCACTGGAAAAAAAGAGGGGGGATGGCTAAAATAAATAGCTCTCAAGACTATGAACCTGCCAAAAATCAATTCTTTCCTGTGCTATTATTCATTTGATAGATTTTACTACATCATAGCCCAACCTCATAAAATAAGGATGAACAAGTTATTTGCCAAAACATATCCTTGATTAAGTTTTATTTATTTGCTTAAAGCCACAGGACATGCACTTCTAAACATTAACAAATGGGCCATGTCTGTGATTTTCTCTCCTACTGTCAGTTAATCTATACATTCTCCCTTCCTGAGTGTTGTCCCCGCAAACATAACAGATATTGCTTTGAAAAATTTGTCATATCATTGTTTCTTTTGTTAACTGGCCAATGGTTGCAAAAAAAATAAATAAACCTTTTATCAGAGAAGATAGAAAAATATTTGTATACAACTAGGTATATGATCTTTCCCTTTATCTGAAGGAAAAGATCAATACATTGAAATTTAAAACTTTTGTTTATCAAAGGTTTATGAAAGGTTATAATATAAAAAAAGAAAGGCCACATATCCATTGAAAATAGTATATATGTGTACGTATGTCTGAAAAAAGATTATTCAGAGTGTAATGAACTCCCGCAAATCAATAAGGAAAGGAGAATGTAACAATCCAATGGTGACATATGCATTTTAACAATACATGCCAAGATATGTGTGGATGTTCAACTTTATATGTAATAAGGGAAAACATAACTCAAATTAGATGTCATTTTTCATCCCTTCAATAGGCAAAGATTTAAAAGAAAATACCATACCAAGATTACACAAGAATTTTAAAAAAGATATAATGTTTATACAAAACTGGTGAAAAGTAAACTGGTATTATATCCTTGAAAACAGTTTGATTTTATATTGTAAATTTGAATATTTTCATATTCTTTAAACCAGCAACTGCATTCCTGAAAATTATTGTAGGCATATATCATGAGATATTTATAAGGCTTTTCAGAGAAGTGCAGTTTTTAAAAGGAAAAAGCTGGAAGAAATTACTATCAAAGAAGGAATGGTTAAAAAAATTGTGGTAAGTTATTATATTCATTACATAAAATATAAAATATGGCAGTAGAAATCAATGAATGAATAAATGAATGAAAAAAAATCTCCAAAACTTTGAGAGAGGAAAAGTGAGTGTTGTGAGTGTTGCAGTGAGTGTTGAAGAATCTGTATAATATGAAATCATTACACAAAATTTAAGATAATGAAAAGCTTAGAAATAATGCATTTATAATAAAAAGGAAATAAATGTTAGAAAACAATTCAACAGGGTGTTTAACCTTGGTAGAAATGAGAATAATAATAGAGAGAAGCACGATGAGAACTCAATGATACGGTTAGCTCTTTAATAGGATGGTGGGTGAAAGTTTACATATATATGTGTAAAATTTTATGCATGAAACACTTTATTAAAAACATTTTTTCCATAAAAATTTCCCCACAGTGTTGTATTTGTAACACTTAGAATATTACTCTAGTTTATTTCTAATGATCTGAAATGTCATATTTTCTTTAAAAAGTCCCATTTTTGCACTATGTTAATAGTTTTACTGCTGTATTATAGGTAAAATTTTAAAAAGATATAGAAATATAATAAATACAAATATTTATCTGTCTTCATTTAAAATTATTAAATATTTGGCCAGGCGCGGTGGCTTACGCCTGTAATCCTAGCACTCTGGGAGGCCCAGGCAGGTGGATTGTTTGAGCTCAGGAGTTCGAAACCAGCCTGAGCAAGAGCGAGACCCTGTCTCTACTAAAAATAGAAAGAAAATTATCTGGACAACTAAAAATATATATAGAAAAAATTAGCTGGGCATGGTGGCTCATGCCTGTAGTTCCAGCTACTCGGGAGGCTGAGACAGTAGGATCACTTGAGCCCAGGAGTTTGAGGTTGCTGTGAGCTAGGCTGACGCCACGGCACTCGCCCCAGGCAACAGAGTGAGACTCTGTCTCAAAAAAACAAACAAAAAAAAAATTATTAAATATTTGGTCCTTGCCTCTGTTATATTATTATATAGTTAAGTCACTGGTAGATACAAAGAATGTTATAAAATATAAGATCATTTGAAAATTTTTTCTTTTCCATCATATATTTTAATTTTTAGGAATGACCTGCTTAGTGGACTTGAATATATATTGTTGCACTCTAATAAACTATTACTACTATATCTTATTAAAAATCAGCATATATTGTGGAACAATTCTTAAACAGATCCAGTTAAAATAGACACCTTGCTTTATTTAGTGGCTAAAATAATACATATTATGTACCAGGTAGATATGCAGTAACCATTAGTCAGCAAGCAGAATTGTAAAAAAGCAAATTGCTTTGAGACTATTAATAGGGCTCAACACTGTACCTGGTAGTGCTCTTAATGTTATTTCTCCTCCAATGCTTCTCTAAGGGGTGTACCCATGGCTTATAATCTTATATGACTCCTAAACTTGTCTTTATGTTTATTGTTTACACCTGACAGAGACCTCTTTGTAGCACAGACTGTCCTAGAACCGCTAAGCACTTCTTTGCCAAAGCCACCTTGGCCTAGAATGATCAGAACTGATTTGAATACAACTTGCTATGTTTATATTTTTGTTTTTGCTATTGTTTTAGCCCATTTTATTTTTGTTTAATGAATATATGGAATTATTATTATATTAATAATATGTCTGCAATGTGTATATTATACAATAATTCTTTGATAGTTACTGCAGCTTTTCAGAATTGATTCTTTATTCATATTTGATCACACTTAACTTTTTAACACTAATTGCCATGACATAAAACAGTAGGCTTCATAAGATGAAATAAGTGTATACACATATATATGTAAACTCATGATAAAATACGTGAGTATGAGTAGTCACTAGTAAATATTGTGTTCATTTACTTAATGATTTTATAGCTCTATTTTCTCATTTTGTATATATTTTCTAAAACATTGAAGTTGGAAGCTCCTTTTCTTGCCTTGTTCTTTTAAGATTACATTAATACATTTAATAAATATTTATTGTGTAGCTATTGTGTGAAATTCATTTGTACTATTTTAACTTCCTTTAATTAATTAGGATGAAATCTCTACTATTTTGTAGCTCTGTGTGACTTTACTCTGATCTTAGTAACTTCAAAGAAAAGTAATTGGTTATCAGAACCAAAAGAAAATGTGAATTGGAGGATATACATAATTAAGAACATCGATTATTTATAGATATCTAAATTTAATTTGATATTAAAATATGAATATGTTGGACTTAACTGGGTGTTTGCCATTTAATTATTTGGATAAATATGTTAATATTCCATCTCAAAAACAGAAGAAGGAAGAAAAAATAGACTTGAAAAAATAACACAAACTGATATTTTTTCAAACATATCAAGTTTAACAAAAGCTGTCATAATTTATTGAAATTAGTATTCTTAACAATTTAAAATTAAGTCCCACCTTAAGTATGCATACGACAATAGTTTTATACTATATGTATATATATATATATATATATAAATTAACTTATATACTCTAAAACAGTGTTAAATGCTAGATGGTATTATTCTGATTCTAACAATAGGTATTTTAGCTTGAAATTTACTTTGAATATAAGGCAAAAATAGCAACATTTGTATTATGTATAAATATATTGAAAAAACTTAGATTACGTTTGATATGCTATTTTAACATTATCTTTAAAAGGTTTCATGATTCTAAATCATTGGTAGTAGATCAGCTGGCATTTTTCTCTTCTATTTTTTTCTTGGTTTTCTGGAAATACTTCATGCTCTTAAAAACTTGAATACTGCTGATAGTTGTAATCAATATTTAATAATCTATATTAATGTACATACAATAACCAAGAAGATTTATGTAATACAGGGAAGAAGTTTCAACTATGCTCTTGGAAAGGAGACTGAATACTTTGCTTATCATTGAACACCATGCTTTTCAGAAATACCCATTCATTTAGCTGTTGCTGACTTCTGCAAACAGATTGAAAAATAGAAATGTTTGCCAACGCTTTCTTGCATAGAATGTGCATTTTTCAAAAGATGTCAGAGAATAAGATGGGTCACAGGAAAGAATGAAAGCTGAATATGGCATCAACTCCAGTTATGGAATAAAAGCCACTTTTTAGTCTTTATAGTGTAACAGTTGCCAGTAGTACAAAATGAATTTAATGGAGCACCAAAAACATAACAAGCTGAATAAAATGTATCTCTGTTGATGAAAAAAGAAAACAATCTTGTGGGTCACAATTTCTTGATCCTGTGAATTCAGATCCCTTTGAAGGGTACTATATTGATTTGTGGACCATCTTGTTATTACTAAAGGCCTTTACCCTGATGCTTTTCTCTTGCAAAAAGAAATGAGATTATACAGCTGATATCATTAAAGTAAGAGCAAAATTGCATTAAAATGCAATGTTTTGAGAGTTGAACATGAAAGTCAAAGAGTTTGCCTCCCTCATCTAAATTTTTCAAGCCTAGAAAACAGTCTCAGAGTGAACTCAGATCAATTTCCAAAGGGAAATTAAACGCCTGACCTTTGCTTTCACAGTTCTTTTTCTTTAGTTCCTTAGGAAACTATAAAACATTTATTTTTACCTTAATGTAAAATCTACAGTTTAAAACAAACAGCATTATATTTAAAGGATTGCATTACTCTTTTAAAAAAAAACCAGATATGTCCAAAGCTATCTCTGGGCTAGTAAGTTTTACTATAATTTTTAGTTAATAATGTTTTCTGTTTAGGAACACTTAAGCAATTTTCATCAAATTGTGGTGAGAATATATAAATGTATAATACAATGACAGCAATTTTTTATTGGTTTTAGATATTCAAACCATTTAATTATATTATTATTATAAGTAACTAACTCATGCTGCTTGATTCCTCAAATCTATACTTTAAATCATTCATCTTTACTGCATATTATTATTTTATTAGTAATAGCTTTAAAACACCACCTTATTATACAGTAAATATTATATAACATTGATAGTTGCTTTAATAAATATTAGTCAATGCCATTTATTTCCTGAAAATAATTTATTAAGGTTATTTTGTATTTTTGTGAGTATTCATTATTCAGGACAAAATGAAAGAAAAAAGAGAACCCCCCCCATACCCAATTTTCTTCCTATTTTACAAAAATTGTGTATTCATTCAAGGATGTGCATACAAAGTAACCACTTTGCAGCAGGCATCATTCTGGGTGCTGGGGATTCAATGGTGTACAAGATATTAATAGATTTTGGCTTGTCTCCATGCAGATTACTCTCTCAACACACACCAAATAAACTAAATAGTTTAAACAGTGCAAAGTACTGCATAGGGTGCTGAGATAGGTATCAGCAGGAGCAGTAGACTTTAGAAAAGATAGGGGAAGAAGAGTTCTCTAAAGAGGGAAAATGGACACTGAGACGGAAAGAGAGCCTCCTCCTCTGAAGGAGAAAAAGAAAAAAAAAAATCAAAAAGGTGTTGAGGTGCCAAACAACGTTCATGTTTGAGGAAGGAAAACATTTGCGTGGCCAAAACAAAGGGCAGAGTCATGAGGGCAAAGATAAAGGCAGAGCTGGGCCAAATAAGGTCTTATGTCTCACAGTGAAGAGATTAGGTTTTATTTTGAGGGAAATGGAAAGCCATTCAAATTTTTAGGAGAGGTGATATAAGTTGAGATTTATCCAATTTGAATTTCAAAACACTGTACTACGTAAGCCAGAGTGATAGAAAACATTTCTAATATCATTTCATGGAAACCTGGCCACCAAAAAAATGATTCCTGAAAAATTTAGGAAATGTTAGATACTATATTAACCTTTTGGACAATCACAATAATCATTACTTTATTAAAGTACAAAGAAGTTCTATAATGCCAAAATCTGATTAAACTTTCACTTAAATTTTCAAATAAATTAGACCTCTAATTTTGGTTTTCTGATGATGTCTGACATCTCTCCTGGGGCCCACATTTTAGAAAATATTTATATAGAGAAAGTGATTAGTATTAGTCAAGTGTGCTACCGCACTGTAATTGCCTTGCTACATTTCAAAAGTCCTGTAGCTACTAAAATTTAAATTTGTGAAAATGTGTGTTCATTATAAATGTGCCTTACATTCATTAGTTTGTATACACCTAAGAAAAGTGACATCATAATGCAACAACCCCTTTGCACAGCAAGAATGAGATAATTCCTCCATAAGCTGTATTATATTTTATGCTTCCATTGGGCAACATTGACATTAAATATGGGTAATGTAATGCTTTTCCTAAGGATGTCCAGTATTAGAATGTTAGGATGATTTTAATTAGACTCCATCAGCAGGATGGGTTTACCTGTATGCTTGTCCATGTGAAGTGCATATAAATCCTGGAGCATCACCTATGAATTTAAATCAGAAAGCTCATCAACTTCTGTTGGCAAGGTGAAAGATAAAAGCCACAGAAGGTCCTTCCCAGCCTCTGTCACTAGTGATAAACAGCATTAACTGCTTCTGTAGACACTAATGCCGCTATCTTGGGAACACAGGCAGCTACCATGAGAACTTTACAGCTTCACTAATTGTACTTTTGTTTGTCACAAAACACAAAATAAAATCTCAGCAAAGAAGCAATAAATATTAGCATTTATGAACAAAAGAAGGTCACATAAATATGTAGATCTCTAAATACGCAATGCATTCTTCATTAACCCAATATCATGTTCATTATTATAAGCTCTTCTTACAAGCAAAGGGAAAAAAAAACAGAAAATAAGTGCAAATTAAATGAAAGCTGGGACAGATTCTGTTATGTAGGAAGCATTTTCCATTTAAGGATGTGATAAATTTAATAAATGCTTTAATGCTGTGAAATATTTATTTCCTAAAAGGAATTTTCAGTAGAAATTAATATTTCAAACTGTGATATTAAAGAAAACAAACTTTTCTTCTAGTTCTTTGAAAACCTTGTCTCGTGGCATTATATTTTAAATGCAAATATTCTCTTAGAATACTAATTTCTTTTTCATTTTAAAAGCAAAATAATCTAACCAAATTAGTTTTAAAATAGTGCTTATGAAGTCCAAACAACATGTGTGGTAATTTTGATATTTAATATAGGGATAGCCAAACAATGATCTTTCTCAAAAACATGATCAGCATGACACATATTATTGAACTAAGAAAATTCCAACAAGTTAAAAAAGTAAAGCATCACATGGACCCTTTTTTCAAAATATATATGCTTATAAAATTTTTGTAATGTTCAGTTTATTTTTCATCCTTTAAAACATTAATATCAAATTTCTAGTTCCTTGACTAATTTTTATTATGTTTAATGGCTTCATCCTCTTTTTAGAGTTCTCCTTTTTTATATTACATTTCTAACATGTTTTACTCTAATTTTTCCTCCTCTGCTACATTTCCAATGAGATTAATAAAATGATGTTTCAAGTCATTTAAATTAATCAACCGATTAGTTAACTCTGTGGCTAATTATCAAAAATCTCATCTCATGGTCCCTGCTGCGAGGTTGTATTAAAAACGTTGCACTATCATTTCAGTTACTAAATCCCTTTGGGATATAGTTAGCAACGTTATGTTAAAACTCAAGTGCAGTTAGGTAACATACATAGAATTTAGAAGATATGTATGATAAAACAAAGTGTGCCTCTTAAGAGTACACCTAAAGCACAATCCAATCTAGTATAAAGGATCTAGGGTCCAAGGGGCTTGGATGTTCTTTGACAATCATTAGTTTTATACCTGTTGAATGGGATAACAATAGTGCCTATTTCATAAAGTTCCTGTAAAGATTAAATTACATGATGCATATAAAATGCTTAGCATAAAACTGATTTACTTAGGTAATTTTAAATGTGGTTATTGAATATATAAAATAGCAGGGGAATAATCAGAAATGCATTTATTCACTGGTGCAAGCATACTATAATATACAGTTGTCTAAAGAATATGGTATTGAAGTGTTTATAGTGAGAGAGGTTAATAATGCTGAATCGTCTGGAGAAAGAAATTGGAAATTAAGTCTTGAAAATGATAACATATAAAAATCAAAGAAAGAGAGAACATTTTGTACATTAATTTTTAATAGACAGATACAAGTTGAACTGGTTTCCAATTCAAATTTTGTTAGCTTATTTGTTTCTACCACTGTTTTTCCTTTTATTTTCTGTTCTTTCTGTTCCTTCTTGGCAACTATGAAGATAGTGAATTTGTGTTTATTGGGAAAGAAAAGAAATTGAGCAGGAACAAGAGATTAGAAGAAAAAGTAAGTTGCATAGTGGAAAGAACTTTAATTGGAAACAAATGAAGTTTGCTTCAAATTCTGACTCTAGGCATGCAGTAGTATCAACTTGGCACAGTGTTTTCCTTCTCTAATCTTGAATTTTCTCTCTTCAAAAATGTGAAAAATATACCTAAGTCATATGTTATTTGGGGGATTAGAAAATATGTATTAAAGCACATAGTTAGTATCTGTAATTGGCACACAGTAATCTCGTAAGATAATGTTTGTTGAATGAATGAATGACTAACTGGTGTTTTTACCTGATGAACCATCAAAAGTCTAGAAAGTAACTATATGGAACTAATGAATTAGAAATATTTCTTTAGTACTATACTGAATTTCTAGTATTAGAGCCCAAAATATCTGGATATCCTAAATGTGGGCCAAGATACCTGTATAATAAAATCCAATTCAATTGTTTCCCCCTCTATTCAGTTAAAATTGCCTTTAGGTGATATTTAGGAATTGTATAGGTAGCTCTAAAGAATATATACAAAATGCATAAATTTTCTTTTTTTTTTTTTTTTTTTTTTTTTTTTTGAGACAGAGTCTCACTCTTGCCTGGGGCTAGTGCCGTGGCATCAGCCTAGCTCACAGCAACCTCAAACTCCTGGGCTCGAGCAATCCTACTGTCTCAGCCTCCTGAGTAGCTGGGACTACAGGCATGCGCCACCATGCCCGGCTAATTTTTTCTATATATATTTTTAGCTGTCCAATTAATTTCTTTCTATTTTTTTGGTAGAGATGGGGTCTCGCTCTTGCTCAGGCTGGTCTCGAACTCCTGAGCTCAGGACGATCCGCCCACCTCGGCCTCCCAGAGTGCTAGGATTACAGGCGTGAGCCACAGTGCCCGGCCCAAAATGCATAAATTTTGATCAAAGTAGGTTTAATTTGGCATTTATAATCACTAATTTAATACATAATTTAAAATATAATCACGTTTGCTTTTATACATTTTTTAGACAAGAATGTAAATTCCCTTTTAATCTATTGATTTTGCTGTTTTTTTTAAAGATAGGCATTTCTTTCCATTGATGAGGTGAATATTATCAAAATATATTTTGGGTCATTTAAAATCAAGTTTTCTACTTAAACACCTTGCAGAGTTCCAGTGGTGATTTCCTTTAGGACTACTGTATGGAATTAATTTTTCTTCCACACAACAACACTTGAAGGGTTTATCAAAGACTGATAGAACAGAGTCAATGGATTATCCAGGCATTTTTCTTCACCTCTTTAAAATATTGCCATCTCGCAGCTCCACAGATTAAGAGAAAAGAACAGAAAACTTAGTCCAACAAACATGGTCACTCTTTGTCAAAAGATCTACTGTATCTGAATTTTTATATATATAAGTCGTTCCTCGGTATACTGGAGAGAGTGGTCTCATGCCACCCTCATACCAAAATCTGCTCAGACTCAAGTCCCAGATCATGCTGGAATGCATGTCTATGAACAGGCAGCCCTCCGAATATTTAGGTTTTGCATACCAGGAATGTTGTATTTTCCATCTTCCTTTGGTTGAAAAAAAGCCATGTGTATGTTGGCTAATGCAGTTCAAACCCATGTTATTCAAGGATTAACTACACACACACACACACACACACACACACACACACACACACACACACACATACAGTCATACCTTGGTGTGTGTGGAACATTGGTTCCAGGATCCCTTGTGGATACCAAAAATCCTCAGATGCTCAAGTCCCTTATATAAAATGGTGCAATATTTGCATATAAACTGCACACATCCTCCTGTATACTTAAAATCATCTCTAGTTACTTATAACACCTAAAGCTATGTAAATGCAATATAAATAGTTGTTATACTGTATTGTTTGTTTATATTATTTTTTATTGTTGTATTGTCATTTTTATTGGGTTTTGATTCAGAACCCACACATATGGAGGGCTGACTGTATATGTATATACGTACAAACAGTTATGCATTGCCTAACATCACGACAAGGATACGTTTTAAGAAATGAGTCCTTAGGCAATTTCATGGGTATGCAAACATCATAGAGTATACTTACACAAACCTAAATGGTGTAGACTACTACACAGCTAGGTTTTATGATACAACCTATTGCTCCTAGGTTACAAACCTGTGCAGCCTATTACTGTGCTGAACACTACAGGCAATTATAGCACAATGATAAGTATTTGTATATCTAAACATATCTTAACAAAGAAAAAGTACAATAAAAATACGGTATGCAAGATAACAAGTGTACACCTACAGAGGGCATTTACCATGAATGGGGCTTGCAGAATTGGAAGTTGCTATGAGTGAGTCTGCAAGTGTGGTGAGTGAATATGCAGGCTTTGGACATAACTGTACACTATTGTAGGCTTTATAAATGCTGTATACTTAGGTTACACTACATTTATATAAAACATTGTCTTTCTTCAATAATAAATTAACCTTAGCTTATTGTTAAGTTTTTTACTTTATAAACTTTTTAAGACTTTTGACTTTTTGACTCTTTCGTAGGAACAGTTTAAACACAAACACCTTATACAGCTGGACAAAATATTTTCTTTCTTTGTATTCTCATTCTATAAGCTTTTTTCTATTTTTACATTTTTTGATTTCTTTAAAATTTTTTGTTAAAAACTAAGACATAGACACACACACACATTAAGCTAGGCTTGCACACTGTCAGGGTCATCAATGTTATTGTCTTCTACCTCCACATCTTGTCCCACAGAAAGTTCTTCAGGGGCAATAACACATACAGAACTGTCATCTTCTATGCTAACAATGCCTTTTTCTGGAATAGCTTCTGAAGGACCTACTTCAGGCTGTTTTACAGGTAACTTTTTACTTTTTTTCTAAGTAGAAACAGTATACTTTAAAATAACAACAAAAAGTATGGCATAGCAAATACACAAATCAGTAACATAATTGTTTATAATTATTATCAAGTATGTCCTGTATATAATTTTATGTATTATAATTGGCATGACTGGTAGCACAGTAGGTTCATTTTCACCAGCATCACCACAAACTCGTGAGTAATGCTTTACCCTATTACCTTATGATGGCTATAACATCATTAGACAACAGGAACTTTTTAGCTCTTTTATAATCTTATAGGACTGGCATCATATGTGTGGTTCTTCATTGACTGAAATGTCATTATGTGGTGCATGACTGTGTGTGCATATATACTATTTTAAGAATTACATGAGCACTTTAGTCCAATTCTCCATTTTAATATTTGAAATTTTTATCCTATTTATGTTCAGAGTTTACCGTAGCAAGTTACTACTAAATTAGAATTAAAATCTTTAAAAATTCTGCCATCCTTCCATAACATCTTTGATGCATCAAAAAAAAAAAAAAAGAAAAAAGAAAAAACCCTCATTACCAAAAAAACTGATTTAGAAGGAAAAAAGGAATATGAAGAAAGAAATAAATCATAATTGCTTGGAATGTTATTTCATTACATTGGATTTTATTTTATCCAAGATAAAGTAAAACAGTCATTTGGTTTTGGCTTAGTCTCTTTATCCTGATGGAGTTGGAGATTGATGAGCAACAGAGATTGCATCATAACTTCAACCAATGGATGCGATGGGCAACTGAGACTAGGATGGCGTACAATGAGGGGTCTTTAAATAGATAGAGAGCAATGAGTGATAATATTCCCTTACCTATTTATCTGGATACTTCTAAACTTTTCACAAAAATAATTAGAAATGTATTATATTTCCTGCTAGGATAAAATATGTTCTACTTGAGAGGAGACATGTAGGAATTTTAAAAAATGTACATTTCTAGAATATATGTATACGTATGTAAAACAGGTGAAAAGGCAAAATAAATGTAGGTTTTCCATTGCTAGCTAAATTTTTTTCAGATATGTGTTTGTGTCTGTGCATGTGTGTGTATATATATATGTGTGTGTGTGTATATATATAGTTATATAGTCTATCTGATCATCTCCTCTATCTACTACTAATTCATGGAAAAATTATGAATTGACTGCAGGGAAATGTCTGGAAATAATATTGGCCCACACAATGTTCATCCTACTCCCCTCTAATCATTTACGTGTACAATAGCTAAAACAGCACTTTCAACACTGTAGTTTTTGGTCTTCCTTGTAACTATTGTTGGAGATAAAATTAGATCATCAGAAGCTAGTGATCTGTGAACGATACAATGCCTTTCTATCACCATTGAACAATAGTTAGTGATGTATAAATCAGAGCCTTGAAACTGAAAAGTTATAAGTATTCAAGTGCTCTAGTCATACACAAAATTCAGGTAATAATAGATTTAGTAATTGCAAAAATTATTGAAAAGACGTCTTTGCTAAGGGGCCATAAAAATGCACCCAAATTAATTTTTGTGGATAATTCATTAGTGTTTTTTTTAGTTCAATTATTTCTTCAATGCCGTAGATTCAACATCCCCCAAGATTTAAATGAGGAGAACATACCATTCTAATTCTCATCACTTTTTTGAGAAGGTCATATTATCAGCTTTAGGTAGTCTCTAACTGAAGATTCCCGATTCTCAATGTAATCTATTTGTTTAATTATGTGGCACATAGATGCATGTGTTAGAAACCTTAAGAATATGATAGTGAGCAGAGACAGGCATACCATTATATTAGCGTAAATATTAGTATCACTCAATTTCAGTTCAAGTAACAGGGATGAAAAACAGGCAATAGCAGCATTGCATGCCTGTATAATGTTGACTTCAGGGGAGCAAAATATATATATGTAGTATGAAAACACTCTATGCTGTATCAACTTTTCTCTAATTCCCATAGCAATTAGTCATTTAATTAACACATTGAGTCAACAAATATTTATTTGATCCCTTATTATGTGCCAGGCATTGTCCTGGGAATGAATAATACAATGGTGAATATACATGGTGACTAACCAGGGACCTCATAATCTTGATTTAAGGCTCCAAAATAGTGAACAATTGCAAAATAGTGGTTTAACATTGCGGAAGTGTTAATACATAGAGAGGGTTATTTAGTCAGCCTTAACATTATTGTATTTCTAAGTACAATTGTGTAGCCCAGGAGAATGTATTCTACTTCTTCTGCATCCCTTCTGTATATCACATTAGTGCCAGAGAAGTGCAAAATAAATATTTATGGACCTGAATAATAACAAAAGACATTTAACATATGTGTTGCTTAGCAAGAAACAAGTGTTGACTACAAGTAAATTTAAAATATTTTAGATTTATAGAGGTGGTTATTCAAACAATATACTATTAAAATTTTTTCATCAGAGGGTGCATGAACATTAAAATATACTCTTAATTTTTATATTTTATATCAAACCCATCCATCATTAATTGGATACATCAATTTATGGCCTATTTATCCTTTTTGACACAGAGTGTATTTCCTTTGAGAAATCAGTTGAAAACATATGTCAGAATACAACATAAGGAAAAACCAATGACAGCTGTATTAGCTGTAATAATTTTAAATTTCGTTGATTCAATGTCCATTTCAAATAAGAGCTCTAGTAGAAGATTAAAATTGTTTTTCCATACCTCAATCATTAAATCTGCCATTTGGTAAAAATCAGATTCCATTGTAAATACAAACACACATAAAACAAAAGATCGATATTAAATAATACAGTTAGAACATTAATTCTTTTAAGAATTATATGCCATTTATAGCATGACATATATAATAATTTAATATTTAGTATTTTAAATTTTAGTAATGATATTAAAGTTCTGTTTTTTTCAAAAACAGGCATTTTAAGATATTTAAAACAAATGCTATCATTAAATTAGTTTATAATTATGTCTGTATTAATTATTATACAAGTACTTAAAGTCTTATTTATGCAATATTGTGACTTCTCCCCTGTGGCTAAAAATTTTCTGATAAAAGCCTTAGAACTCTCTCCTTTCAAAGATTATAAATGAAAAATTACCACGAATAACAAGCCTAACAAAACAACATTCTGACTGCATTGTCATATTTATTATAAAGTACTTGGTTCACTGCATTTTGGCATTTTATACAACTGGTTCTGACAGTGATTAACATGGTTTGGGCTTCTGCAGTTTCACCCAAGAGAAATAAAACACCAAAATCTCCGCAGGTGTGTAATGGGCCAGAGATTTACAATCTGTTCTGCAAAGTCAGACTTCAAAGACTTGAAAAATCCTAAAGTTGGCAATGCCTCTATCATCACTTTTATTTAAGGTATTTTCCATATTTCAAGAGGAACTGTGTGGCTAATTGCAAAAATTTCATCTCTAATTTGACTTCTTTGCAGGTCTTTCAGAAGATAATTTTCATTATACATCTGTACACTTCAGCTGAACAGACAGCACCTATATAAAGCAGCAAACTAAATAATTAAGTATTTGCTTGTACTTCCAAGGAGACTTCACTTACTTGAAGTATGTTGCATCGCTTAACTGATGCTAAGGAGTAGCTGGGAAGTACCAAGGTAATTACCAAATGACAATCAGACAGCAGCACCTGGGCTATGGCAGCCCCAGGACAAGTGCCCATAATTGCTTCCATGATTGCTTGGTGTGAACCTAATATAAAACTTACCCAATTAGGGTCAGAATGCACATGATAATTTCAATTATAGAAATGTTCATCTTCCTGAGAGATGCTCACAGAGGAAAAAGTTCAAATAGTGCTATTTCAATTTTTAAATGTGAGAGTTTACTCATTTTAGAGGATATTCAGGTCTACATATGTGCTTGACATAGAGTGCAAATTGTTCTATTTTTTAGAATTTTCCATTTATCTATTTTCAAATATCATCTCTGTAGCTCACCATGCTACAAATAAACAAACAACAAATAAACAGCACAAAGGTGTATCATTGTAATGGCATATCCTGCATAAAATCAGCAGTGGATTACTTTCTTTAAACTGGAATTCTGTTCATAAATTTCAATAAAAGCACCCAGTAATCTCTGTCAACCAAGGCTATTACTAACAGAAATAAAATAAATTGAATAATGGGCCAATATTTTTAGTCAATTTAACCACCAAAGGTTTTGATCACTATGGTATTTTGCCTGAAGTATAGTTCTCTTTACTTCAAGTACGTTTGTTGAAAATTGTCAAGGTCATAGATGCACACATTAACGGTAGCAGACAGGGTGGCACAGAGAAAAGCCCTCTTCCATTACAGCAGATTGCAGCCTTCATTCCAATGTGTCTCATCGTCTCATCAACCTTGTTTAAAAGAGGGAATGATCTAAGAAAAAAGAAAAAGAATAAAAAAGCCCTCCAAATTCTTCACCTACAAAGAATGCTTTGTTACTATAATTTTAAAATCTGTAAACACTCACACTATTAAATGTTTTTAAAGCTTTGTTATTTTAGAATATGAATAATAAAATATTCATTTATAAAAACTATTTCTTAAAAACATGAAAATCTAATTGCAAATGTGCTACTAATGTTTGCATTAGGATGTGATTCTGCATTTTCCAATGCTATAGAATCCTAAACTTATCTTTCATTCATTTCTCCTAGGTGTTTTTTGTCATAGGAACAAGCATACAATCCAGAACAAGCATCAGAACCACAAGGGTATGTTCCTCGGCTTTGTTTCCTTAACAAAGTTATTGCATCTATCTGCCAGGATGCTTTAGCAAGTTTCAATCAATAAAGTTAACCTGAAGCCAGCATTGACCTAACTGAACTTGAACTCACTGTAACATTTTATTACAAAGATCGGAGGCTGTAATAATTCATTGTTTTAAAGTAAGAAATAGTTCCTTTAGATTTATAAAAGCCATAATTTATATAGTGATGTTAATTTTGACGGTATGATATACTTTAATCTCTCATTCTACTTGCCATTCTATGACAGAAATGCTGAAGCCATCTGAAGGTTACAAACAATGTTCACTAATAACGACCTCTTATGTCCTTGTAGGTTTCACTTTGATGGATATCCATAGTGTTTCCCCCTGACATAATTCTACCGAGGAAAAACACCTCTTGAAAACACAGCTTGTACTTTCGCCTTCGACCATAACTAGCATGATTTTTAAAAGAAAGATAAACTAAAATAAAAAGTAAATGCACATTTTTGTCATAGTCTTGTCATCATTTTTATAGTACTGCCAGATTTAATTGGTAAAAATAAGCATACTATAGAAAGAAAAGTTGATATAGTAGAATGCTTTCTGTGGAGTATATATTTTTAAAATCCATTCTATTAGTCATAAAACAGCAATACCACCCTAACGAGGCAACTGCAGCATACGCTTTCTTTAAAAAGGCTATTTCTTTTAATTAAACCTTAATATAAATAAGTCTTTATGTTTCAATGTCCATTTTCGTGGCCCAGTTACAGTTAGCCCCCAGAACTCCTTGAAAATTTTTTAGCATTATCTATTGGTTCGTATTATAACCATAAAGCAATGTGGAATGAATACAACCAAAGACAGAACATATGAAATCTCTCTGAAATGCTTCTACTGTCTATATAAAAATGTAGAATGAAAGTACCGGAGTCTTTTACATAATAAATAGTAGAAACTAAATATATTAGGTTGTTTATGCTTTGTGTAAAGAAGAAACTGTGTTTCTCAAATGAGACTTCAAAGTTGTTAGCATTGGCTATACAAAGGAATTCTTGGTGGTGTTCGGGGATTTTAATTTCAGTGTATTCGACATGAAATGTTATATAAATTGAATCCATAGGTGTTTAAATCAGAAGTTGCTATTCTGTTAGCATTGTATTTTGTTCCCAAGGACTTGTTCACAGATTTCAATATAAAAATGACCTCACCGATTTACCTCTGACAGACGTCTGCTTCAGTAAATTATGTACATTAGTTATCTTTCTCAATATATGCACACTATGAAATGACCTTATATAAAACTCTATACAAGAAGGATTAAGTTTGGAAATAGTGTGTGAGATGATCACAGAAACACATTATTTTCTTAACAAGTTTATCTTTCCACCTCCTGTGCAGTGCTGTGTAGCCTGGGGATTCCGTGAACACAGGACCAAAAGACAGGACTTAGTGAGACTTCAAGTACTCAGGCAGAAAATAGCTGTTGTAACTCTCATATACGAATTTAGATTTTATCCATGACACCATGTTGGCATAAATGATTTACTGAAATTATGCAATGAACTCAATAGAGATGCGCTGAGACTCTCAACATGAAAAACTGACACTCTTAGATATGTGCATGAATTTTGATATGCCTTTAACTGTGTATTTCTTTCTCTATTATAATGAAATAATCTCTATATTAGTGGAAATGTGATTTTAGAAAATTCCTGTTGTCTAGGACTCTGAAAATCTGAAACAAAAACCTTTAAACATATACAGTGGCAACAAATGTATAAATGATATAAGCAAACCGGTAAAGTTTCATTCCACATATTTTTTAAAAACAGGAGCACAAATCCAGACTTCTTTTCCCCCAAGAATCTGCAGCTCATTATGTAAAGGACTTTAGTGCTGATTTATAGGTGAACATATAGAGAAGTTATCAAGGGCAGTCTTTCATTAGGTTTTTGAAAAGTAGTTTCTAAATATATGCATGTCACTTTAATGAAAAGAGTGATGATAGTAATTTCTAAATGACCTACAGATGTGTTTAGATAGCACCTGCCTATCTCTATTGGGTAAATTCTTCCTTTAACTTTATATACTTCAAATGGGGGAGTGTGTGCAATTGCAGATAAAATTATTTGATTATTCCTATGAAGAAATCTAGCAATTTTCTCAAAAATGATATTTTTGATAAGTGAAATTTGAGGACTATCTTGAAAGGTGAAAAGAGACTTCCTCTTTAATCTCAAATTGTAGTATCTGAAAAGTAGAACTGTTTGGAGACATTCCACCTGCTTCAGCAAACATGCAGCTATCCCTGTACTGGAGAACATCTGGTTTTAAAGAGGTGAAATGTAATTACTGTAGGGAGATCTGAGCTATTCCATATGCCTAATCTCATTGGACAGGTCCTGTAATTTGCTGGAGGTCCAAACCAAAGTTGCAGGGGCTTAATTGTTTTTGAAAAGCATTCCCAAGGCTGATGCTACCCCAAATCTTACTCAGAATTGTTGGTAATAAAAAGTTCCACCTAAGGGCCTTTTCCAGATAACTGAAATCCGCTCTTTATCAACATGTTCAGAAAAGGTTAGCTTTCTTTGAAATACAATACATATGGTCTTGCTTTCTTAAGTCATGTGGTAGAGATGGCTAGCTATCCACAGAATACTCACAAAGGAGAAATATCATGGATGTAGCTTCCCAGGAAAAATGGCTATATTATTTAGCTCTGCTTGTATCTGGACATGGCTTGTGACTAATTCTTGCTAATGAGGGGTTTTTAACAAGTGGCTTGGTCTTCTCCATTTTCTCCCATTCCTTCTGCTGCCCCAAAGCAGAAGATTTCAAGACCCAGTGAAACGGTAGTGCTGCAAGTTGGAAAGAACTTGGATCATACATGGCAGAAAGCTACCCTTGGATATGCAGTGCGCATATTGGACTGTTAGGCAGTGGAGGGGGAGAAAAGTCCATAATTTGGAAGATTATTTGCTCTAGGTGCAAGGGTTATCCTTAAATGTCAGCACCATCGCCATGCTTGCCAATTATGGATCAGATAATTTACTCAACAATTATTCCATACTGCTTAAAACAATTTCTTTGGAGGGCAATTAGGGGCATCTGAGCTTTCCAAAGCACAATGTAAACAGTAAAATGAAACTAGAGACTTTATGAATCAGAAACTGCCAACTAACCTCTAACTAGGGAACTTACACTCTAACCAATCAAATATGTTTTCTTTGTTTTGTTTCCATGAAAACCTCATAAAAGAAAGCTTCTGTCTTACCACTACTCCACCCTCTCTCCCAAACATTGCTAAACTGCTTGCAGTCTTGTGCTGCCCAATTCATGAATTGTTTAAATGCTCAAATAAACTCTTTAAAATGTTAATGTCCCTAAATTTATGTTTTAACAGTACCTACTATAGACCAGGCTCTATGCTAGTCCCTTGGATAAAAGATGGCTGACACAGATTTTTCTTATGGTGCAAACAAGAAAGAGATGAAAAAATGAAGAGTTATCAATGATGTAGTGTGAGCTGGGGGTAGTGGGAAGTAAACCTGCAGGTGGCAGCATGAGCAAAGATACTGAATGAGAAATAGTATGCTAAGGATGCAATACTGCAGGATGGTGGTCTGTAGTCACAGAATGACTTTGAGGCTAGAGAGTGGCTTGATGAGATCTACAATAGATAGACGGTGGTATTGAGGGGAACAAGTGCAGAGTTGAGAAGAAAGTTTGTGATACTCTTGTAATGCTCCAAGAAAATGTAATGAGGATCTGGACCACGGCAGTGGCAATAGGTGTGTCAGAATTGGAAACTAATTCATGAGCGTATTAGGAGACAAAATCAACAGGACCTGGTGATTAATTTGATTCATTGAAATTTTGAGAGAAGAATGAGACAGACTTATTTATTTATTTATTTATTTATTTATTTATTTATTTATTGAGACAGAGTCTCATTCTATACCCCTGGCTAGGTGACACCATAGCTCACTACAACATCAAACTCCTAGGCTCAAGGCCTCAGCCTTCCTAGTAGCTGGGACTACAGGCACACACCACAATGTTCAGCTAATTTTTCTGTTTTTAGTAGAGATGGGGGTCTCGCTCTTGCTCAGGCTGCTCTCGAACCCTTGAACTCAAGCAATTCTCCTGCTTCGGCCTCCCAGAGTGCTAGGATTATAGGCACGAGCCACTGTGCCCAGCCAGAGACAGATTTAACTTACTCTAAATGATTGTACCAAAAATTTAATATTCAAAGAGAGGCCAGTTTAGAAGGAAATATGATTAACTCAATTTTTGTTTTATTAAATTTCAACTATCCGTATGTTATAAAAATTGTCATGGCCAACTAGCATTGAGATACACGGATCCAAAGATCAGAAATAAAAGTCTGACCTAAGAAGCAAATGTGATTTATATAAGTCACCTTTTGTATTTTTGGTTATTTCTAAGTTTATAGCTATTTTTAAATGTGGATTTTGTCTGAGACACTACTTTTTGACATAATAGAACATAAATTTTTTAACTTATTTTACATTTTCTGCTTTATTAAAGTAACAATAGTATATGAGTCACTAGTAGTATAATTCCTAAGCTTTGTCAGAAATACACATAAGCTTTTTATGTTCTGCTTGCTAATGGTTTTCAATGCTATCTTTAGTAATAATCCATAATACTTAATCTGCTTAATTTATTGAAATCACTTGTATTCCAGAAACTCAGAAGAATTCTACTTTATATTTCCAAAAATGAACAAATTATTTTGCATTTATCTTTTGCATGTGTGTACATTCACTTCTTCAGTTTAATTTTGTATATAATATGTCATATTTTTATATTATCAGAAGCCCTGTATACAATGGTATTATAGAAAAACTGGATTTAAATGGTTTACAGGAGAGTTGCTGATAAATAGTTCCTCAATGGGTTTTGATAATCTGCCTGATAGAATACTATGTATGTTAATATAACACTTTAATTTAATTTTAAAAGGAAACTTTTGTTTACACTGATATTGGGTCACATTTTTTTCAGCACTTGCAATATGCCAGGCATGATGGACAATGCTGCAGACACCAAGTTCAATAAAATACTGGTTTCTCAGTTTGTTTATCATCTATTAGTAGTATTGAGAGTATTCGTCTCCCTTTTCTCCCCCACCCCTCAAAAAATGCATGATGACATTGCCCCGGATTAAGAGAGTCAAAAAGGATCAGGCCTAATCTGAGGAAAGAGGTTTTCACTATCAGTATTATGTCAGGGGTGTCCTAGACCCTGTTCTACCCCAGTGGAAAGAATTCCTTTCACTGACTTATAACTTGGCCAAAGACTATGCCTTAGAACACATCTTGACATATCTGATGTCCAACAGATTTTGTTCTTAATTCATTTCTATTCCATATGCATTGTTCCTGTCCCTTGTTATTCCTTTGCTTTCCCCACATCAGAGTACTTCTTGATAATCTTTAAAATTGTTCTGTCCAGCTTTAAAGATGCAATGCAATACTACTCTGAAAGTGTTTTTCCACGGATTTGGATTACTTTGAAACTCTCAACAAAAGGATAATAAGAACGGACAGAGATTAATCCATTTCTTTTTAGAAATTCTGCCTTTTAGTCCCAGGGAAATATGCTCATTTGCATGGTCAAAGTATGGCATACTGAGTTCCCTAGCTCCTTCTCCCCTTCTCAGTCAAGCCTAACACCCATGAATCACTGGCAAGTGTAATGAGGCTGTAAAAGAAGACGTCCTGGTGGAAAGATTGTGCCAGGTCCCTTAGGACTCTTGAGACAAAGATTTATATTTGTTTGAGTTTACACAAAACTATTGTCACATTATAAAGTGTTTCAGTAATGACCAATTACTGCCCTGCAGTTGATTTTGCACAATTTCACAGTCAGCGCAACCCACACTCTACAAGCTTCTTTCCTATTTGCAGCATCAATTTTTCATTGAAATCAATGTTTGGTTAACCAGGCACTAAAAAATAGCCTTAGTCTTAAGTTTTCCATTTCTGTGCCACATATATATTATACTCCTAATTTAAAATTATCAGTAAGCAGTGAATATGTCTTCATAATGACTGTTTCTCATGGATGTTACACATAAACAGCTTTCCTAAGATTGGTATCTTAGGAAATTTGCTATCAATTTTATTGGCTATGCAATTTCTTTCCTTTGATCAATCACTCTTTAAATTGGCCAACCTAATGCATTATAGCAAAAGATGTTCTGAAATCATTAGGCATGGGAAAATGCTTATTCAGCTCACACAGTTTTAATTGACCCCACTCACACCCATCAATGGCATTCCTAGACAAACTGCCTACTTTGCAGCTTTGCACTTCATCAAACTCCAAGTACACAAACTACTTGTAAAAATCTTTTCCTTGGTTCTAAGCTATATTATCTCTTTGGAAAGGATTAAGACTAGCCTTAGCTTAGCCAAGATATTCTTAGATACACACTTCTGGAAAGCAATGCTCAGAATAGTATACAACAATTATTGTCAACCGAGGTTGACTTTGCTGCCCAGGGGACATTTAACCATTGCTGCAGACATTTTTGATTATCACACTGGGGGAGGGGATGCTACTGGCATCTACTGGGTAGAGGACAGGGATATAGCTAACCATTATGCAATTCATAGGCCAGCCTCCAAAGATAAAGAGTAATCCTACTGGAATGTCAATAGTGCTGACTTCGAGATATGTTGGTCTGTGATATCTTACAGAAATGCATTTGTATGACATAAAGGCTGGCCACAGAATCTAGTATGAAGTCAAAGACGTCTGTCTGAATCCATACTCTGTTATTGTCCCCTTCTCCCTTTTGATGGTATATCTTGAGGTCTCTCCCTGGTTAGCATCCTGTCTTATCAATCTTTTCTGATGTGAATCATTCCCTTAAAACTTCCTCTCACCTTCCTAATAGTAATTCATAACTTTAAATGATGCAATCTGTACTGGGATTTTTGCCATTGATAATTTACTTAGCATTCCTTGGGGGAAAAAACATGGCAGTTTTACACTATCCTAACTTTCAGGCTTTGAAATGTGAGTGCATTTTTAATGTGATTCTTGGGAAGGTAGTATGATAAAGATGAATGGATGTGAGAGTAAGGTAGACGGGATTAAAGCCCTAGTTTTGCCATTTATCAGTTATGGTGATATTATAGAACTTGGGTTTTCTATTTGTAAAATGTGAAAAGTAATTGCTCCCCTACAACACGGGCAGGATAATAGAACACTATATATTGAAAGTACTACCCAATGTTATGTGCTCAATAATGAACGTCAATTAGTTTACCTTTGAGATATAGTCTGAATTTAAAGAATGTTCCCAGTTGTAAGAATCTGATAAAGTTAGGTGGATGAAGTAGAAATAATTTCGTGAAAGTCAGATAGAAGGAATGTGTATTCAAAGATGAGTCACAGAGACACATATATTAAAAATTTTCTTCTCTGACAATTAGTGTTTGGAGTTTCAGAAACTCGTATTTTTTCTGAATTTGGCTGAAATTTATATAATTTACACAATTTGCTACTGAAGGTAATGTTCATAAACCATTTTCAAAATTAAGCCAATAATGACTAGATACCACTTACTTTTTGGGATTTTCCACATATGTTGAAGTTTCTATATAAATAATAGAACGTTTAATTTTAAAACACAGGAAAAACAAAATTTAAATTTAAGGTGATCTCAATGGAAATATAAAATTTTAAAAATCTTTTCTAGTAGCCCAGTTAATCATAGATGAACTGGTGCTAACTAATTCTTATACTTTCTACCAGCAGTGAGTGGAAAGTCAGTGATATCATGAATCCTCTGATTCAATTTGTCTTTAAATCAATGTTGTATAATTTTATCTTAGAGAACCTATTCAAAAATTTTCTAGCACTTTTGCTTAATTTTCTACTTATAAATAAATACTCTCAGTCACTGTGTAAATGTCCCTCTTCAAAGTCTTCATAAAGTAATAGGAATTGAGTATTACAGTTATTAAACAAAAGCCAAATGCAAATGGAAAATTGAACAGAACATTACAGGCAAAGCATTTGAATGTTCCAAGTGGTACTCTGTTATTATCTGTGCTTAAGGACTTGTTAATGTGCCTTATGAAAGAATATTACGTATATGATTCTCTTTCCCATACCTTATGAGCCACTGAAAGTCAAAACTCGTGTCTTACGTTTCTTTTCAAAATGCAGATCTCATCGTATTATTCCTCTATTTAAAGTCTTTCACTGGCTTCCAATTGTCAAAAGACCAGAGGCCTTCACAGGCCTGCAGATGCTTTGTGGACTGATCCTGAACTAGCTTTTCAACTTCCCTCACTCTCTCCTGCAGTTCTGGGTACCAGCTGCAGATGTTTCTCAATTGCTTAGAGGTGCTCCGCTCCATTCAACCAGAAATCTTCCTTCTCTGCAACTTCTTCGTATTTTTTTTTCCTTATGTTTTTCTTCATGCTAACTCTCAATCATGCCTCAAGATTGATGGAACAAATTCAGTTAGTCCTACAGGAAGACATTCATGGCCACTGTAATACTAGAACATTCTTACCTAGATAGCTCTTTCACTGCGCTACATCATCTATTGAAATGATCTGATAATATATCTACCTCATCTGCTAGATAGACAGTTGCTGAGGGTTGCCATAGTATCTATTCAAATTGTGACTGATAACCTTATTTTTTATATTGAACATATTCTACGAGGATTACTTGGAATTAATTATTTAATTCAAAACATGGTTTGTATTGGCCTATTCAGTGGATCACAGCATTTATATCTCCACCTAGGTTTAGGATTGACCCTCTGTTTTTAGATCAGAATACCTTATTTCTGGCTCATGTTAAAACAAAGATGTAACTTGGCTGGCAGTCATCAGATTTGTCCAGAGCAGACTGAAAATAAATAAATTACTAGCCCACTCTTCTTTCTCTCCTTTATTCTGCTTCGAACACATTAGCTCCTCCAGCGTTTCTCACAACCAATATACTCACTCTTTTCTTGGGCCCTGCCATTTGCTAAAATATCCTTTTCCCGGATAAAGTTTATGGCTACACCCAAAAGCCACCCTGTGTAACAGCACAACTCTCTGTTTTCTCTGTTTTATTTTACCCTTAGCATGCACTACTATGTATGATTGTTCTGATCCTGCTCTATCTCCTGCACCTGCAATAGTGCTTGGCATATAGTAAGTACCCACGGACTCCTGTTAAATAAAGGAATGAGAAAAAGCTTGAAGGAAACTTTCTGGTAACTTATACTGAAAAAAATCTAGTCCAATTCGTTTGAGGGGTAAAGACTACACATATGAAGTCAGTATAACTTTCTGACCTTAGCAAAACATCAAAATAACGGGCTTCTCTCTCTCTCTCTCCTTTCTCTTGTATTCTTTATACTACAGCATATGTATCTAAAACATCCACATCCACACAAACACATGCACTTACACATCTTTCTTTGCCTCTGCAATACGCCGTATTTTGATTTGACGTATTTTGACATGAATGACAATTTTTCAAAATTTAATATATAAATCAAGAATTTTCTCAGTATTGTTTGTTTTACGTACTACAATATAATTCAATATTTCATTATGTCATTCCTCCTAAAGATAAAAACTGCTTTCGTTATACCATGTAGTCGAATATAAATAAAGGTATATTTTAAAAGTTGGCATGCCAAACTCTGATAGTCTGCTTTATTTTTAATTCTGTAATCTCCTAAAAAGTCCTATTGACTAGTAGAGGATAATATTTTTACTTAGATTTAAAGTAGAAAAAAAGTGTGTGTGTGTGTGTGTATGTGTGTGTGTGTGTATAATTGGATTCCTCAGTGCCAATAATACTCTAACAAACGTTATTAAAATGAAAGATAAATATTCTCACTTTTCTTTAAAACATAGTTAATATTTTGATTGCATAATTTAAATGGTCAAATTTTCATTATAAAGCAAGGACAGATGATTACATAATCCTTCACTAATTTCAAGTGCATTGATTTTAGAAAACAGAAATTAGAAAAAATATTGAGTGGAAAGGAAGAAAAATGAGATAGTTAATGAGTCTATTTTACCACTGACATGGCCAGCAATTTATATAGCAATGCTATATAACCACAGAGAATTTGAAACGAGTGGTGCTTAGGAAAAGAAGATCTAAGGAAAAAGAAACAAAATACAACCCTTAACAAGGACTCACTATAATAAAATTATTCACTGAAAAAATATCCAGTATCAACCAAACAAAGAAACATTAAAAAAAACTGTAATGCAAAGAAACCATATGAAATTCATTAAACTGAAAAACAAAACACCAAATTATTTCCCTAAAGCTCTAAAGCCATGTGTGTTTATATGTGAATAAAGAAGTAAAGGATAAAATGGAAGGGGCAAGAATAGAGAAGAAGGTAAACATGAAAATTATACAACCAATTGTCATTGTCATACAATTTCCTACACTGCATTTCAGAGGGGGGACATTGCCTAACTGATTCTTTACTGAAGTGCTCTAATAGAATGATCCTGCCTCATGTTTCTTTTCAGTTATAAAAGCCACTGACTTCAACTTCCCTAAGGGTAGCTGGAGCTTTGGAATTATAGTCAATGAGATATTCCTTTTTCTCCTCAATTTTATGTCACAAAAATAAGAAAAAATCAAAATATTATCCAAAAAATGATAGATGCAATAAATCATTTTATTAGAAGATCCATAAGAATAGATTAGCTCTCACTCTATAGGAGAACAAGTGAATATATTCCTAGCATACAGAGACAAATAAGCTCTCAGGAATTCATACATGTAAAAACAATTTATTGTGGACTGGCTTGAAAAACTTCTACTTAAGGACTCACTAGTATTATATTAAAATCTCTCCGTAAAGCTTAGCATGATTCTGTGAACAGCAGCTTAGCATTGTGCCTGACTATTTGAGGAAGAAAAATTCAAGTGTATTAATAACCAGAACCACATGGATACAGTAGATCCAGAGAATATAACATCATTTGCAAAGCTAAATTGGATTTGACATGGCCGTTCAATCATTTGAGAAAGAAGGTGATTTTCTTTTTAAATCATAAAATTACAAATATCAAAAAGGCGTGTAATTGGTCTGGATGCTATGGAAACAACACCGATATTTTACCCTTCTGACACAGTGGCAGAAAGGTTAGTCATCTTCCAAGTCAGGAAAGCAAAATGACAACGCCTAATCAAAACTGAGATAAGCCAAAAATAAACTTAGTCAGTCCTAGTTCCCCCAAATTAATGAAATTATGAGAGTACCTTTAAGCCTGAATTCCCAATCAAAATCAACTTTACCTCTGACTTTGCAATGTGATTATCATAGAAGAAATCTGCTGTTTTTCCACCCTTATCAGATTAATACAAACTTGCTAGCTTTGATAATCTTGCAGTTATTTTCCTGTGTTTTTATTTGGCAAGACATTCGTGAGTCAGACTCACAACTTACTTACAAGTAAACTGCTTTTCTTTTCTACATGCGTTGATCTTCTAGAGCTATTTTCACAATACAGAAGATGACAATATAATCAATATGTATAGATTCTATAAAGCTGTTTTGGATATGTCAGAATAACATATTTTATAAGATAAACTGTAGTTCTTTAATTATTAACCTTTCAAGAACCATTCAAAAAGCACAAAGTAAAATGTGAGTTACTGCTCTTTTATATCAAAGGATAAAATGTTATAATCTTATATCTGCTTTATGCATAAAAATATTTAAGGAAATAATCAAAGTCAACTTCAAAGTGTGGCTTAAACAGTATTTCTAATAGCTACTGTTTTATATATTATAGGATATGAGTGTTTGTGTGCCTGTGTGTGTACACATTCTTTAAAACATTTTTCTAATGTGGATTGTGCACTGTATAAGGAAATATACAAGAAATTCAGTGACCCACAAGTTAAGGCAAAATTGTCTCCACATAATTCTTATACAGCCTCTTTTGAAAAGATAATTCCACTGAGAGAACAATTATCTAAATCTAATTTTAAATGGCATTATTCAAATATACCAGGCCCATGTCTTAAAAACTTTTAGCTAACTTAGAAGAACTTTCCCATGTTTCAGGACCAGACACACTTGCAAGCTGTTGAGAAATTCCCACATTTCCTTTGCCTGTGCAGTTAACATTACATATGTGCAGAGCATACTTATGTGGGCAACTTTTCAGAGCCTGTGTGATCCCTGATCAAATTGAACAGGTGGTTAAATATCCAGGTCACTTGAGGGACAAAGTTTAATGTACTTCACAAAACAATGGAGTGAATATGAAGAAAACTACAAGATTGTATTTCTTTTTCCAACTTACTCCCCTTTAACAATCTAAAGAAGCACAACCTATTTTCTTTAAATTATGCATTATGCCTATTTTTATGTGATATCATTTGATGTCCCTGTTTGACTGGACAGTGTATATATTAATTTTAAAATATGAATCATTTCCTCCACTGTAGTAAGCAATACCAGCTGGTGGAAACCACCTTGTAAGTTCAAACTAAACACTTTAACTCAGCAAAGCTGATTCTTCTATTTTTTTCAGTTCAATTGTGGCAAATTTAGAAATATTTTATTTGAGTAAGCGTCTGAAATATGTTTCATCAAACAGTCAACAGATTTAATGCATATGTGAGTCAAATGTTGACACACCCTTCCTGAAGACGGTACTAAGTGATAGACATGAAAAGGTAGAGTCAGCCTATTAAATCAAATACTTGGTTCGGTATATCTGAGATTTGCCGTTAAAAATGATTTTCTGAGAACTTTTTTTTGTTCTTTGAAAATGTTTTCTGTTTGATCACAGCTGTATGCAAAATTCTGTCAACATTCTTTTCACAGTAACTCATGCTTCAATTAGTACACCTTATTTAAGATTACCCCTGTTAGATGGGGGAATATTAACTCATGTCGCAAAACTCAGTTCACAAGCCACTTCCTCTATGAGGTAGGAGAATTTCAGATTTCCCCATCTTCCATTTTTCTTTGCTAATAGCCTAAACATTCTTATACTAGAGGACTAGTAGCTTCTTACCGTGCTTGCTCACGTACAGTCTTTGTCTCTTTACTAAACTAAACACTGTGAGGCTACAGATTTGACTGTCCTCTCCATGCCCAGACTCTATTTAATATCATGGTATTTTTTTGAACTCCTCAGTGGAATAACTAAATAAATGGAAGACAAATAATTCTTAGGTAAACGATGATATGGTAGTGTTAGGAATAGGAAAAGAGACCACAAGTTTTTTTTGGAAAACAAATGGATGAAAGTACCCGTTGGAAAGATGCAGAAGTACTGACTCAGAGGGGTTGGTAGGTAAACTAGGATACATCAAAATGCATGGAAATATGGCAATTTTATCAAAATGACAGGATAAATATTTGATTTTTGTGAATATTAATTGAAAAAATGGCTTCATTATTAGACACATTGTATCATAGTAGAAAATTATTTGAACATTAAAATAATTTGTACATTGGATATGAAATGAATTCATATGAGAATGGTTTGAAAGCATTTATTTAGATATTATTGATTAATAAAACCTTCAAATCCCACATTCAGCCTAGACAACAAGAACTGAAATCATACCTTACTGTTTACATTAACATAACTTTGTGCTATTCCTCTGTCTTCATTAGCTTGACTTTATTTCCTCCAAGAATATCCTGCTGAGGCAAGCGGTTTGATTGTTCACTATAGGGACTTCCTGAAAGATCCACCTGCTCTTCAATGGAAAACATCAACAAACAGTTTTTCCCTAAGATTTTTTGGTCCCCTTGCCTCAAACTCCAACCTTGTTGTTTCTACCAATCCTGTATTTGTACCTCATGGTCTTTAATCCATCCTAATCCAGCTCCCACTTTGAAAGACCCACCTGAAGTGAAATATTCAATTCTCAGTAAATTCTGACCTTGTGTTCCCCGCTACCTAAGCTTTGCAAGGTTCTGTGTTCTTCCTCAGTGCAATAAGCAATAAATTCATCTTTGTCTCACCTTCTTATTAACAAGTCATGTTGGTGATATCTAGGGAGTAAGCTTTTGACATATTCAACCTATGTTTTATATTCAAAATAGGCTTTTGAATGCTAGTAGAAAAAGCAAGGAAAAATAAAGGTAATTCTCAGAACCTCATAGGAACATGTCTTCCTCCAGTTCCAACATTGAATGAAAATACAAATTGGCAGGGAAGGCAAGAAGGGGGAGAAGAGGAGATGAAAAGTGGAAAATTTTAGCTTTAGAAATGAGAGCCTAGGATACACATCAATGAAGAATGGTACCCTGAAAACGTCAGTATCTGTATTTAGTGTCCTAGTTCCCGGTTTACTGAGGTTCACATATAAACACATGAGGAAACAGAAGAGATTGGAGTAGGTAAGAAATAACACTTTGAGCAAAAAAGACACCTTCATTTCATTTAACTGTTTCATTTATGGTTAAACCTCTGGATGCTGAACCTTAATAAATGCTGAGAGGCTGTGTGAAGGAAAACAATCTCTGGACTCTTACAAGAGCAATTGAAATCCCTGAATAGGAGATAAAAGATGCCATTTAGAACAGTGTAGGTAATGATTACATTGAGAATGTCTTCATAAAGATTTCCAGAACAGAGGCCACACTAGGTAACTCTGAAAATACAGGATTATACAGAAAATTATACTTGTGAAAAGGATGTAAAATGATTCTTATCACATCAAATACTACCATGTGTGGAATAGGGAAAGATGTTCTTTTTATCTTATATACTTTGTAATTGAATGAAATCAACTAAAGAACTATACCATCATATTGAAACAATAAATTATTTTTCTGGATGTGTCAGATTTTAATAGTTATAAAAAATAAAATTTAAAATATTCTCTCTTGAGCAGGGTTAAGAGCTTTTCATGAATTTTCACAAGCCTTTAACAGTTTTTCAAGTTTATAGCTAATATTCTCACCCTTTAAACAATTGCCCAATTCTAACTGTTTATTAGAATTTAGTCATTTCACAGCTCTCATTGTCATATGGATTAGAGCATACACTTGACCTGCAATTCATGCAGTAAATGGACTCTGCATTTCTGTTTGTCTACTTGTTTTGTTCTCTTGTTGTTTTCCTTGTTAAACTATTTTTTGAAGATTTTATAAAGATGATTTTTAGAGAGGGATTTCAATACTAAAAGGTGATATCCCAAGAAGCTTACATAAATTTCCTTGTGATAAATTGTGATGGTTAATTTTATGTGTCACTCGACTTGGCCAGGAGATGCCCAGTTATTAATATATGGTGAAATATTATTCTTGGTGTTTCTGAAAGGGTATTTTTGGATAAGATTAACATGTAAATTGGTAGACTGATGATGCAGATTGCTCTCCATAATGTGGGTTGGACTCATCCAATCATATGAAAGCCTTAAAAGAGCAAAAACTGACTTCCCAGAAGTAGGAGAGAGTTCTTCCTACCTGAGGGCTTTAAACTGGGACTTGGGCTTTTTTTGGCCTTATGCATTTAAAATGAAACATCAGTTCTTCCTGAGCCTGAAGCCTGCTGGCCTCATAACTGAAACTACACCATTGACTCTCCTGCTTCTCAGACCTTTGTACTCAGACTGGAAATATATTATTGATACTTCTGGGTCTTCGGCTTACTGACTCTCCATCAGATCTTGGGACTTGCAAGCCTCCACATTGCCTGAGTCAATTTCTGATAATAAATCAATCTCTCTATCTATCTATACATATATAAAAAAAATAAAAATACACACACACATATATGTATACATGTGTTTACACATATATATAAATATATATGTATATATTTCAAAAACATATATTATGGAAAACTATGAATGGATATCATTTTCTTTTTTTGCAGCAAAATAAACTCCTGCTAACTTGCTTTAACATGTTTAAGCAGAATCAAGTGTGAGGCACTAAGAAAAATTTGACCTCGATTTGAAAAGAGCCCTTATCAGAGCAATGTGATTTCTGCTAAAATTGAAGCAAGAACATCAAATTTATGGTGAAGCGTGGGTGGAAGAATGATGAAATCACCGATACTTTGCAAAAAGTTTATAGGGGCAATACCCCAGAGAAATCAGCAGTTTACAAATGGATAGCTCATTTTAAGAAGGGACAAGAGATGTTGAAGAGGAAGCCAATAGTGGCAGGCCATCCACATTAATTTGTGGGAAAAATGTCAATCTTCTTCATGCCCTAATTGAAAAGGAGTGACAATTAACAGCAAAAACAGTAGCCCAGTAGCCAACACCATGGACATCTCAGCTTACACAATTCTGACTAAAAAATTAAAGTCGAGCAAACTTTACATTCAATTGGTAACAAAATTGTTGCACCCAGACTAGCTGCAGACAAGAGCAGAGCTTTCAATGCTTTCAGTTTTAAACAACTGGAATCAAGATCCTGAAGCAGTTCCTTAAAGAACTATAATGGAGATGAAACATGCCATTACCATTATGATCCTGAAGACAAAGTACAATTAAACAATGGTAACCAAAAGGTGGAAGTGGGCCAGTCAAAGCAAAAGCACATCAGGCAAGAGCAAAGGTCATCACAACAATTCTTGCTCAAGGCCTTTTGCTTGTTGACTTTCTGGAGGGTCAAAGAATGATAACATCTACTTATCAAGCACCTCTTATATTTTCCTGGATTGAACTTGAGCCCATTATCTGAAGTGAGATATCACAAGATCGGAAGAACAGGCTCCAATAGTACTCACCATCAAATTGGTACTAATAGTTGAACACTAGGGTGCTCGCCTGGCAGTGATACTCTCCAGGGATTAGGGGGATGGGGGGGTAAACCCACAACTAAAGGACACGGGGAGCATTGTAGAAGGGAAGGGCATGCCTTTAACCCTCACTTGGGTGAGACAAAGACATAAAATGTAACCATAATGTTTATACCCTCATAATACCTTGAAATAAAAAAAAAACAAGAAATAAAGTATTTTGAGGAAGTTAGCCAAAGCTTTTTGCAGAAAAACGTCCGAGACAGCTTCACCAGTGAGTCCTTCTCTACCACAGCAATGCTCCTGCTCATTCCTCCCATCAAACATGGGCGATTTTGGGAGACTTTTGATGAAAAATCATTAGGCAGCTACTTTAAATTCCTGACGTGGGTCCTTCTGACTTCTTTTTGTTTCTTGATCTTAAAAAAAATTGTAGAGGGCACTTATTTTTCTTCAGTTAATAATGTAAGAAACTCTTCATTGACATGGTTAGATTCCCAGGACCCTCTGTTCTTCAAAGATGACTAAGTATCTTCAAAGACTGGTATCATCATTGCTTGCAAAAGTGTTTTCACCTCGATGGAAGTTATGTTGAGAAATAAAGCTTATATGTTTTGTTTTTTAATTTTTTTAAATTTTTTTTAATTTTTTTTTATTTCAGCATATTACAGGGATACAAATGTTTAGCTTACATGTATTGCCTTTGCCTCACCCGAGTCAGAGCTTCAAGTGTGACCATCCCCCAGACGGTGCACACCAAACCCATTAGGTGTGTACATACCCATCCATTCCTCCCCCCTCCCACCTGCCCAACGCCCGATGAATGTTACTCCTATATGTGCACTTAAGTGTTGGTCAGTTAATACCAATTTGATGGTGAGTACATGTGGTGTTTGTTTTTCCATTCTTGTGATACTTCACGTAGTAGAATGGGCTCCAGCTCTATCCAGGATAATACAAGAGGTGCTAGAGCACCATTGTTTTGTGTGGCTGAGTAGAACTCGATGGTATACATATACCACATTTTATTAATCCGCTGATGTATCGATGGGCACTTGGGCTGTTTCCACATCTTTGCAATTGTGAATTATGCTGCTATAAACATTAGAATGCGGATGTCTTTTTTACAGAATGTCTTTTTTTCCTTTGGGTAGATGTCCAGTAATGGGATTGCTGGGTCAAATGGTAGTTCTACTTGTAGCTCTTTGAGGTAGCTCCATATTACTTTCCACAGAGGTGGTACTAGTTTGCAGTCCCACTAGTGGTGTATGAGTGTTCCTATCTCTCTGCATCCATGCCAACATTTATTGTTTATTTTTATCTTTTAATTCCGTTTTCCAAAAACTTTTTGAAATCCCCTTCTATACGTGTATACACACACATACACTCTCTATGGTCTGTATACACACGTATATGAACATACACGCACATACATCCTATTGGTTCTGTTTCTCTGGAGAACCTGAATAACACATAAGGTCAATTAAGAAAGAATTTCCTTTTTAAACTAATTAACACTACTAGGCAAAAGCCTAGCTGTTAACAATTGAGTTAGCGTAAGTGAAGACATAGAAGAAAGTAGGTATGAGAGAGAATGGGGACAAAACTGGTTATTTCCAACAGAAATCGGGTAAGAGATAGGGCAGTTTTGAAGTTGATTGGGGATTGTAGTGTAAGATACTGCACATCTGGTAACAACACAATCCATGTGGAGGAGACAGTGGGATGCAGGAGAAAGTAAACATGCTAGGAGACACTGAGAGATTCATTAGAAGTAGGAGCCAGTGGAACCATATAATTATTTTCCTTTGTTGATAAACTTGCCTGGTAATAGCCCATCTTAGAGTTAAGCTCTCTAGAAGGAAATTGACTTGAAGATGCAGAGGTAATTTTTTTTTTTTTTTTTTTAGATTTTTGCTGTAAAAGATTTTTCTCTAGTTTCAGGCTTAATAACTTCTCTGTAAGTGGGCCTGGAGGTAGAGTCATCAGTGTCCTAGAGTCTAGAGCACTCTTAATGTAGAAATACAACAGTTGCTGCAATATAGTAATTAGGATTTTTTCTGTAATTTTAAAACACAATGAAAATATGGGAGTTGGGATCCAGGCATTTCTTAGGTAGATTATGAAGTTTATTCGCCATGCTTCACTAGCCTCTATTCAATATCCCTTCTCAATTTTGACAATATGCTCGCTCCATATGGACACGGGTCCTATGTCTGCTTGTTGAAGCATGGTTTAGACAAAATGGCATGAACTTCTGAATTAAACAGTTTTTAGTTAGAATCCTAGTATGGCTACTCTATTTACAAAGATATCATTGGAATATGTATTTTACCTTGTTTGTCAGTTTTTGCATATTTAAAATGTGGGTAATAATATTTTTAACATGATTAGAAGAATTAGAGATAGCATAAAAATTTTGTAGCAAAAATACATGTTCACAGTATCCTGGTCAGCCTAAAGCTTCCCACAGAAAGTTAACTCCCTGTAAACCCAGCATCTTGCTTGAACTCTGGTCCCCAACTCCATTCTCCCAAACCTTTGTAACTTGTGTTGTGACAGCCTTATTCATTGGTTGGTTGTGACATCTGAAAAATACTTGCTAAGGTTCCTTAATGGCTTAGAACTTAATTCTATAAATACGATGTTTGCACTTCATTTTTAAGAATTTAAATAAACTAATCTGACACTAGTATTAGCAATGAAGTAAGGGTGGTATCTTAATGAAATAAGGAAAATAAGAGGTTGGCTATAACCTTAAATTATATCCTTTATAGCCCTTGGTTTTATCCATAGACTCTTTCTTTACCACAAACTGAAATGTGCACAGGTGTGTGTGTGTGTGTGTGTGTGTGTGTGTGTGTGTGTGTGTGTGTGTGTGTGTATAACTCTGGTTGTAAAATTAAAATTGTAGTTTTGAGTATACCTTCACTGAAAGACAAATTGTGAAGGAAGCTGGGTGGGGGCGGAGGGGGTCCTCAGGACAGGAAGAAAGTATTAGGCTTGGTTTTCAGCTTTTTAACTTGAACTCAAAGTTGGTCATTGAATAAAGCACAAAGAGCCTAAGGAGCCCTGTTAGGGATCTTTTCTTTGGCTTTTAGACTCATGTAAAAGATTATGGTATTTTTTTTATGTAAAATGAAAACTAGAAAATAAAAATTTAAGCCTTTAAAAGGAAGTACATTCTTTCACATCAGATACATACATTCTTATGATATAAAATCAATTTTCTCTGGTATCTGAAAGTTACCTGAAATATACATTTTTTTGAAATGTTGACATTTACAGGCAAATTTTGCTAATTCTCACTTTTGTAATGTGAAAATGTAATAATTCTCACAAAATCCTCCAATGTCTCAGCCCTCTTTTATAAAATTATTTCAGGAAAGGATTTCATAATAAAGTGTTTAAAAACTTAAATTTTTTAGAAACTTCAATGTAATTGTCTAAATATGTTCATTGCTTTCTTACAAATATATTTTTAAAGTTTTGAAGCTTTTTATAAGAATTTATGTTTGGTATGCTGTTTTCCTAATTTCCCAATATTAACCTTTTTCTGACTGTTATATCATAACCATTAATGTGTATGTGTGTTTTGTCCCCCAAATTTAATGCACAAAAAATAATTGGGACTCATTCTTTTCTCAATAATCATATCAGTATTCAAAAGCAGTGTTTTCTGTAAACTCTCATTATCAACAATAGAACAAAATATAAGTGAATTTTATATGACTCAGAATCATCACTATGCATCAGATCACCTGGGCCATTCAAAGGTTTTTTGAAAAATGCGTGTTTGTATATTGCCTGAGGTGGATATAAACAAAGGAAAAAAAAGTGTTTCATCCTATAAGTACAGTCCCCTATCCTGTGAAAAATGTCAAAGAAACACAGTAGTAATTCTGTATGTCTACTTCATTCTCTATAGGAAGTTATTTAAAACAAGTTCAAATGGGGGTGTGAAATTTTCATGGCAACTTATTTGGGATATTAAGATTTAGTAGAGAATTCAACACCTAAATTAAAGTGTTGTTTTAAATTATAGCTACATTTTCTGTAAACACAATTTGTTTCCATTGCTAGCTGAAATATCTTCTCTGGGACTTGATGCTATGAGTACTTATTTTTCAAATCTTTTCTACTATGAAATAATCTCAAGTTTACAGAAAAGTTACAAGACCAGTAGAAAGAACTCTCATACGCACTTCATCGAGATTCCCTGATTATGGACATTTTACACTATTTGCTTTATAATTTTCTCTCTGAATATAAATGTATGCACATTATCATTTTCTTTGAACAAGTTAAGATTAAGTTACAGACATAATGCTTTATTTTTCCTGAATGCTACAGTGCATATTTTCCTCAAATAAGAAGTATCTGGTATATAACTACAGTTTAACCATCAAAATCAGGATATTGACATTTATACTTGATCTAAATCAGAAAGCAATTTAAATTTTTCTAGCTTTTCAATAATTTCCTTTACAACTAAAAGATCCAAACCAATCACACTTTGCATTTAGTTGTTATGCCTCTTAGGTTTCCTTCAATCCCAAACAGTTCAACAGTTTTTCCTTGACTTAAATGACACTGGCATTTTTTTTTTTTTTAATAAAGACTAATGATTTTGTAAATAGTCCCTCACTTTGGGTTTGCTGGATATTCCCACTTCATTAGATTCAGGTGAAGAATTTTGGAGAGGAATAAAACAGAAGTCATGATATATTTTCATTTCATCCTGTCAGGTGGCATATAATTTTGAATTTTTCTGCTATTGGAGATACTAACTTTGATCATTTTTAAGTGCTATATGAAAGGGTTTCCTGTAAATTTTTTCTATGTCCCTTTGTAATTAATAAATATTTTGGAGGATGATCTATTGTCAATACAACTGTGGTTACTAAATAGTGTTTTTAAAATTCTATCTTCGTATCTATGTTCATTACCTGGTATATTCTTGTAAAAAGCGCTTTCTCTTTTCTCAATAGATTCGTTTATATTTTTTATTTATATCAATATGGATTCAGGGACTTTTAATTTATTCAAGGGATTTTAATCTATGACATTACTCATTTTGATGATCAAAATATCCTTCATTTTTGGCCAGTGGGCTTATCATTCTTTGAGCCTTTCCTTAATTTCTGGAATGAGATGTTCCGGGTGCGTCTTATACTTTCCTTCCCTAGCCTTAAAATAAGCCAATTCTTCGAGAAGAAACTAAGATCTGGGCATTAGGTATGGCACTTTGCTACCAGGATATCTCTGGTCCTAAGCTCTCTCAGAGAGGAAAATATATGTATGCATGCACATTCATATACACATACATATTTGTATCTATAATTATTTTTACTTTAATCTATATGGACAGCCAGAATAAACATTTGTAAACCTCCACATTCTCAAAGTTTATTCAAATTTTTCGTATTTGTAACTTCTTTCTCCAACGATGAGAATTCTGTCTCATATTAGCCTCAATATATCTGTTTATTTGTTTAATTACCCGGTTTTGTAAACAGTCTCTTAACCATACCAGGCTGCTACCTCACTCAGCCACCTTCCTTCAGCCAAATTCTTTGCTAATCCCTGACCACTACTAAGCAATCGCATTGTCAAGCTATTTTCTTTTTTTGCTTGGTTCCTGACTTTCTAGACCAAATTTGGCCTGTTTTTTAAATGATTTTTTAAATTTAGGCCCCTCACTACAAATAAGAAAGGAAAAAAGGAAGGGAGAGGAGGAAAGAGGAAGAGAAGGAAGGAAGGGAAAAGGAAAGAGGAACTGAAGGGAAAAATAAACAAAAGAAAGGAAGGCAAAAAGTCTGGAGAAAGAAAATTGCTTGTTCAAAATAGCGAGTTTGCACACGAGCCTCGATTTCTTGACTCTACATTTTCTAGCACAAGACTACAAAGACTAGAGACTTCCACTATCCTCTGATCTCAAGTTAAACTTAATTCTGTTATTTCCCCAATAGTCTACGTTTCTTTTACATCCTTCCTTCGTTCATGCTATTCTCCTCACCATTTTCTCTTGTTTCTGTGCCATCCTTCCATCTGCCTTCACTGGGAACATTCTCCAATTTCTTTGAATAACTCTGTGTCTTTTAAAGGTCTTATATTTTCATGTATATTATTTTCATGTCCATGTTGTTCCTTCAGTGATATGCAAAATTATTAGAGCAAAAAGACTTTGTTTCTAGAATATTAATATCCTCCATACTACTTATTACAAGCGTTAAATGGTAAAGGTTTAGTGATTCTAGGCTATGTTCCCTTTTGACATTATTTGAATGAGTGAGCAACCGGTTCTAAAAGAACTATAATTTGGAAAGTTTACCATTTGAAAATTACTAAAAATCAGTTTTGGAATCAGGCCTTACTGTCCTTTTTAAAAGCCAAGGAGTGTTCTTTTTTTCACCAGTAACTGAGAATCACATTAAAGAAAACAAGATCAAATGGTATCTGGAAAGTGTACAACAATTATATAAGAGCCTGAATTATGTTCAATAATATTTGTCTTCACAGGGATACAAGTGTTGAAGAAACTTATAGAATAATTGCTTTATAAGCAATACTACATATCTAGATAGATATTATAATACATAGAGACAGAAGGGTGTAATAAGCATTAAAGGTGGTCTTTATTGGTGTGTTATTTGGAAGGAAAATATGCCGTTAGATGTACTCAATATGAAATTCTCAAAAATAATTACAGTATTTTATTTTCATAGTAGAGTCAAATAATTTAGTGAAATGATTTTTTTAAAAGTATTTATTTCTCAAGCTAAATTATCTCTATGAGAGTTGTACCAAGATGTACAGGGATATCAGGTTCCATGTGTATACACAGAATTTCCAAAATTAAAGGTTTATATTTACCTTTTGCTCAGAGGTTAATACTTAATACAGTCATATGTTGCTTAATGATGGGACATATTCTGAGAGATGTGTCATTAGGTGATGTTGTCATTATGCAAACATCCTAGAGTGTACTTAACACAAATCTAGATGGTATAGCCTGCTATACAACAAGGCTATATGGAATATCCTATTGCTTCTAGGCTACAAACCTGTACAGCATGTTATTGTACTGAATCTTGGAGTCCATTGTAACACAATAGTAAGCATTTGTGTATCTAAACATAGAAATAGTAGAGTGAAAATAAAGTATAAAAGATTAAAAAAATGGCACACCTGCATAGGGCACTTATCATGAATGGAGCATGCAGGACTGGAAGTTGCACTTGGTGAGTCAGGGACTGGTGGATGTGTGTGAAGGCCTAGGACATTATTGTGCACTATTATAGACTTTATAAACAATGTACCCTTAGGGTACACTAAATTTATAAAAAATATTTTTCTTTCTTCAATTATAAATTAACATTATCTTATTATAACTTTTTTATCTTATAAGTTTTTTAATTTTTTCAACTTTTTTATTTTTGTAATAACACTTCCTTACAACACAAACACATCATATAGTTGCACAAAAATATTTTTTCTTTATATCTTTATAAGCTTCTTCTATGTTTAATTTTATTTTTAAATTTTTAAGCTTTTTTTGTTTAAAACTAAAATGCAAACACAGTAGCCTAGGCCTAGACAAGGGGAGGATCATCCATATCACTGTCTTCACCTCCACGTCTTGTCCTATTGGAAGGTCTTTGGGGCAATAACACACATGGAGCTGTCCATCTTTTACGAGAACAATGCCTAATTCTGGAATCCCTCCTGAAAGACCTGCCTGAGGCTGTTTCATAGTTAACTTTTTAAAAAAATCTAAGTAGGAAGAGTACATTCTAAAATAACAATTAAAAATATAGTATAGTAAATATATAAACCAGTAGCACAGCTACTTATTATCATTATCAAATACTACATACGTTACATGATTACATATGCTATACTTTATACTACTGGTTGCACAATAGGTTACACCAACATCAAACACATGAGTAACATGTCCTAGGCATTGTGATGGCTATGATGTTACTGGAAGATAGGAATTCTTCAGCTCCATTATAATCTTATGGGACCACTGTGGTATACACTGTCTGTAGTTGACCAAAACATCATTATGCATTGCATGGCTGCACTTTAAAATACACTCCTTATAAATTCTAATATTTTAAATTAAATCGTCTCCATATTTATTCATCACTAGTGAATTATGAAATAATAAAAACTTATACAATTTACATTTTTGAAATTTTAGAAACTTTGGTTCATTATCAAAAAAATAATATTTTAACCGCATGGATGTTTTACCATATACTAAACACTGTGCTATATGCTATATATATGTTAAATATACTTGCTTAATATTAAATATATTCATTTAATATTCACACCAATATTTATAACTTTGGTGCCAACTTTGAAGGAAAGAAGTGAAAATCACAAAGGCTGGGATTTAAGTATTTTAGGTTAACTTCAGAGCCCTTGTTCTTAACTAGTAGACTATAATAATTATCCAAAAAAGTATTCAAATTAAGATTACTAAATTTCAACTGAATAAACTGTGAAAATATTTGAGGATGCCTAAATAAAAGCAGTATTCGACTTTAAGCTATAAAATAGTCATAGAGGTAAACCTATGTTTAGAATAATCATGTTTCCTTTAGATTATCTTCAGAGATATTTCTGACAACTTATATCATGTTAGATATATATGAACTACCATGTTCTCACCAGATACTGTTAAATTGCTAAAACGGGAAGAGAGTGTTCCTAAGGAGGTGGACTTAAGAAGAACTGAATCTATTCTTACCTCTACCGTGTCTTAGGCTATTGTTGGTGAGAAAATTGTATGTGGTTATGATTTTCTTATCTAAAATAAAAATCACTAAACCAATAATAGCAGTTTATTGTTTAATGAGTCAATCAATCTACATATGAAATTCTAAGCACATCCAAAACTAACCAATTCCCTATAAGGTGACCAATGCAAATAGTGGAGAATGAACAATATCTTTTGCTAATAAAATAACCATTTTAGAAGCCACATTTTTTTTTTTTACAAAAAAAATACATAAGGTTAATTTGAGTGAAAATTGTCATTGCTCATTTTCGTATTATGACTTCACGCTGATTGGTCTTGTAGCCTGGAAAGCCTCCCATTCCGTACTCATCTGACTTAATCCAATCCCAGTTTAAGCCCGACTCCAATACAAAGACTTCCCTGGTCTTTGCGTCTTAAATAACAATAGTCTCTGCATTTTTGGACTCTCAGTTTACTTTTTTTAAACTACGTAATTATTTTAGCGCCTAATTATATATTATTTCAAGACATCTCATATTTTTCCCTTTTACTATTATATAACGTTTAGTATAATCATGCCTTGTCTCTTTCACTAAATTTTTATCTTTTTACGGGCAAAATCTCTGTAAAATATTTCATGTGTTTTGTAGTGTCTACAGAGTGGTTAAGCATACAGTACATTCTCAATAAATATCGATTAAATTTAATTAAATGAAAAATTAAAAAGAAGTTATGATGGTGAAATAGATACAAAAACAAAAAGAGAACTCGAAAGTAAATCAAGGGGACCGTAAAAGGCTCAGCTCCAAACCGGCTTCCTCTCTGACATTTTCCCTTCTCATTCAAGCATTCTGTGATCTTCCTCTCCTATGAATTACCTTAGCAAATACCATCACGCCAACACAACTGAGCATTGGTTTGTCTTACTTATACTACCTAGTCTTAGCTTTTTTTTTTTTTTTTTTAGACTGCAATTTCTAGTATGATCATGAAGCAGAATAGAGACAGAGAATTTGACTTGGTGGGAAGGATGATTATTTGCTGCATTGTATGGAAGATTTAGCAATTGACTGGAAAGGGGAAGAAGGGGAAGGGGGAGGGAAAAAATTCTTACATTGCTCCCATTTATAAATAATGCTAATACAGCTTTGGTGCTCAGTGATAAACTTGAGGAAAGAATTCCAGAAGATATGGAGAGACTCCAAAATAGTGGTTAAGCAAGAGGTTTCTGGATCCAAATTATTTGGGTTCCTATTCCAGCCCTATGCATATGGAAATTTTTCTTAACTTCTTTGTGGCTCAGTTCTCTTAGCTATAAAATATTGATATATTGGTTTATAGCACAAAGGGTTGTTGTGAGGATGAAGTGAATTATTATGCATCATCACATAAAACAGGTTTTCTCAATGTTGCCACATTTGGCACAAGTGATTCTTTCTTGTGAGAGGCTATGGTGTACAATGGAGGATATATAGCTGCATTCCTGGACCATACCCACTAGATGCCTGTAGCATCAGCTACCACAGCCAGTGTGACAATCAAAAATATCTCCAGATGTTGCCAGATGTGTCCTGAGGGCAAAATCACTTCCAGTTGACAACTACTGGTCTGGACCCTGTAATGCATTATGAAAAAAGCAAAGTTCATCTATTAGATATAAATACTAGTTTAAGACTTGTAATGTTTAAAATTCTATAATGTGAAACTCAACTTATAGAATACAGCTCCACAATAAGGAATGTGATATTTTTCTTATTTGTGAGACAGTGGTGACACCTTTAGAGAATTCCATAATTGTATTCTATTTAATATTTATTTAGTGGTTCCAGAATTTTAGAAAATGTGAAGACTGTACAGTGACATTTATACATAAAATTGTATATAAATTTAAATAGCGCCTTATGTTGCCAAGAACAAGGTTATAGGGCCATAATAGATAAAAAGATAAAAACAGATAATAATTTAGTCTGTTAATGTGGCTAGTATTACCCTAACTGGTTATCAATAGGGTATTTTCATGAGGTAAATGACAGTTTGGAGAACTTTCTGTGTAGTAAGATTAAGGGTCACCTTACCTTAGAATCTTATCTTGAGGGAAGAATGGCCAAAAGTAGGGTTGAGTAATACAACTAAGAGCTGAGTAGGATTGACTGAGTAAAGTAAGGGAAAAAAGCAATGTTTTATAAGAAATGATTTCTGCTCCTAGCTAAAGACATTCCCTCCCAACGATATTTATAACTATGACTTTCTTCTTGCTTGCTTGGGTTAGAAACCTTAACAGTCTTTTTAATATACTTGAGTCTGCTATAAAATCATACCCACTCTTTCTTCCTTGCATTCCATTTTGTAAGATTTGATATTAAAAATTCAGATAATGCTTATGAAAAGGAGAGAAAATTAGTTCTACGGCAGAGGCCTGACCAAATACAATAAAGCTCAAAGACCTTATACAATACCCCTCTCCCTCTTTGATTTCACAAGGCCTGCAGAGAAAAATTTAGTACTCTATGAAGAGCACAAAGATCATGCTTCATGTGCATTTTGTTTATGTGACTTTTTCCTCCTCAATTGTTTTATTGTGTCTTCACTGTCTCTAATCTAATATCTGCCTAATTAATGTTACTGATAATTAAATAATATATTGAAATGATTTATACATTATTTATTGAATAAAATAATTACAATATTATTTAATTCCATATTTTAAAAAATAATTTTTCTATTAAAGGGTAGATTTTGCCTTTTCCACTATGAGCATTCAGTATTTTTTACTATTTGCAAATTAATGAAATTTTTTCCCCAGGAGATAAACTTTCTTCTTTATCAGAAAGTAAGGGTAGGGTCCAAGTTTAACTTGTATCTCCAGTGCCTACCCCAGTAACTGAAATATAATAAATTCTATAAATGCTGTTTGAATGAATATATAAACCCTTATTTTGGCTTTCTTATTCCTCTTATTCCTCTTGCTTTTAAAAGTCATTGTTCTCCAGTTCATTTTAAAGCTTCATATATGCAAGAGATATTGTTCACTTTGATTATCTTATCTTACATATGAACTGTATGCTTCATCTAACACATTTTTTAACTCCTATTTTCCAAATTTTTGGCTAGGAACTTGAGGGAAATAGGTGAGCCCAACAGACATTGCTCTGATTTTTTTGTAGCTCATTGTTCAGTGTTCTGTAAAAGTCTCTCTTTGGGTAATAAAGCACTCTTCTACTTTCAAGATTTTTTTTATCATAATCAGGTTTAACAATATTCCTTAATTTTTAGATGTATTTCACTTCCTCATCATTCCTCTCTTCAGTTCAGTGACTTGATATAAACACTATTCTAAAAATCATAATTAACAAGAATTTCAGATTCTTCATTATCCATTTAAATGACTTTGGATTGTGTTTTATATCCTGCATGTTCCTGATTTATTTATCACTTTCTTTCTTGGCAAATTTTAAATAAAGGCAAAGAGAAAGATAACTGGGGTATAAATATAAGAGAAAAAAAGAGCTCAAACAATATATAATAATTCATAGTTGAATTGGGGCCTGAGACCTGAAACACAATGACTTTAAGTTTAGTATTACAAGAATGTGAATTCTAGCAGTCTACTGATAAATTCCCCAACCCTCTAAGCTTGTAACTAAAGATAATTTAAAGATAGAGGGAGTATTCGATGAATATATACACTATGAGTTTAAAAGTTTCATCAATGATAGCAAATAATACATTAATTAATCTCCCAAACAATGATGACTATTCTTCATGGATTCCATAAATTTATCTTAAAAGATTATTAAATTTACAGGTAGGCTTTCAAATAACAATAGCCATGTAAATTGACAACATTTCCCATGGCTGCCAGAGATACTGTTAAGGAGGTAAAACTTAAATGTTTTTCTATTCATTTTCATCAATCCTAAAAATGATCAGAAAAGTTCTATTATCCTGTTTTCAATAAATTGAACCAAAAATATAGAAAAGGCATTTGTGGACTATACATTCAAGACACAGTACTACTTAGTAAAAAATCATTTTTTCAATGTATACCTACCCATATGGATATATGTGCACATATATGCATACATGTGTATGCTGTTTTTTGAACTAGCACTTAATCTAGAAGCAACCACAAAGAAAAAGTGTGCTTTAAAATCCCTGAAATTTCTTCCTGAGGAAATTGTAGAGAACATTATGTGGTCGTAAAATTTCCTGTTAAACATCACATAGCAGAGGCTTTAATTTTTAGTGGTTTAATTTCTTTATAAAGAGTTGCAGCCAAATTGATTCTACTATTAGAAATTCAATATTTCCTAAGCTATATTCATAGAGTTATATGCCATGCTTTTAAAAAATATGCAGCATTAAGGGATACTTTCTCAGATAATTTTTAACCCATTCTTCAAATTGGTATTCCCACTGGTTTACTGGTTAAAAAAACAAACAAAATAATATTCCTATGCTTTTTTTGTATTCAATTACCTTGACTTTGACATAGAAAAACAAGAAAATATATTGTATTTTTCTACTAACAAGCACTAAATATCACTTTTTTTCCTTAATGGTGACATTTATTATTATATATTATGGGTATATTATAGATTATAATAGCAGGAGGATTTAAAATGTCAGGGACCATCTTGGAAATTGGAAAGGTGCAAAGATATTTTATCTATTGGACATAAATTTATTGAGCACCTGAGAATCACTGGCTATACAGTTTTCCATATTTTTTTTCCCCATTACTGCCCTAGAACAATAGGGCCCAGAATTTCCTTCATAGAAATGATTATCCCAAAATTCAGGTAAACTTGACTTTTAGTTAATTCCTTAGTAGCAATTAGCACAATCTAGTACAAAAATATTCTGGAAACTCAATCACTCCAAAAAAATTAACCCTTTTGGGATAATTGCTATAGGTTACTACCTGTGGCATTTGAAGAAAAGATGAGAAAACAGAAAGAAAAAAAAAAGTATAAGGAAGAAAGACAAAGGACAAGAAGCAAAGGACACAGAAAAATAGCGATTTAATTGTTTGCATGAATTTCCACTCTGTAGGGGACCAAGAAAAACCATTAATGAGAAATGGCTCTATAAACTAGAGAAAGTAAAATAGAAGATAATTTCCCTTTTTAATTAATATGCATTATATTCAATTACACTTGTTAGAAGTATATTCTCCTTTCAATATTTTAAATTTATGCTTTAAAATATAGTTTATCTTTATCTAGGTGTTTAGGGAGGCTTTTATTATTTAAATACACTGGATGTATTTATCTGCAGTATTTTTTCTTATTCAAATAATAAAGTCTGACATTTGGTACATATTTACTACGTGCCAGAAATAATGCAAAGTACTTTGAACATATTTTAAAATGGGTTTATTATGTGTATTTTACAAATCAAGGAACTAAGGCTCACGGAAGTAGAGTTGAATATTTCACACAGTTTTGTACTGTATTACAAAGTTTAGCTAGCAGACAAACATTTCAGAGGGGTGAAAAAGAATGTTAAATTATCTCATATATGTAAAATTCTGCTTGGCCCCATGTAGTTTTCTTAAGCGGAAACAAGTCTTCACAGTACATCATTTAAAACTTAACCATCCACTTTTGCTAACTCTTCTGGTTCAGGAGACCTAAGCAGTAAAGCCAAAACTTATGATCTACACTCAAGTAGATCTCATTATCCTACTCAAGTAACTGAAATTTCATTCAGGTCCCTGTATGATATTGAGCTCAAATTTGGTGTCTTTCATTGTCACAATCATTGTATTTGCAGTCACTTGGTGTCTAGTGAAAGAATACAGACTTTAGGAATCAGAAAAAAATCAGAAAAACTATAGCTTTTGTTCAAGTATTGCCAGTTTCTAGCTTTTGACTTAGGGAAATTCAATAATCTATGTGAAGAAGAAATTAATGTGTATTGAAAAGCTGCTATATGAAAGAAAATACTATATACCTCACAGGATTTTTAGTGAATACCATGAAATATTGCATATATATAAAAAACTTATTGCAACATTAGGCACTGTAAGTTGTTATAAAGATGATGATAATAATAGTTATTATTACTGTATCACTGACCTGTCCAGGGATATTGCACAGATTACTTTAAATGGAGATTGTGCCCGACTAAAATAATGATGGAACAAAAAAATTTACTGTGTACTCTTAGAAATCTATTTAGAGATAAAGGCGGATTGCATTAAGCAGTTATTAAAAGTGTTTCCATTAAACAGATGAAAATCAACAAGTATCTAATAAATATCCTTTATGTGTACAAAGCACTAGACTCTGCCTGTGACATTGGACACACAAGTTTAATGTGGAAAACGCTTACATGTAACCAGTTGATAAGGCTTGCTGTTCCTGCAGCCACACACATCTTCTACGCAAGTCACTCCTCTACTATACTCAATCAATTAATTCAGTCTGATAAGGAATGTTAATATCACTTTAGAGTAAACAGGCATCTGTTAATAGATCTTTCCAGATATTTGGCATATGCAGAGGTGCTGACGGAGGCAGTGATGCTTAAGGCAGCATTTTGAATGACTGTAACAAAATGCAATATGTTTCAAATGCTGTAAATATCTCCCTACCGTATAATGTCTAGATACTAATATGGAAATGGTTCTAAGAGATTAAAAATAAGTGAGAGTAGAATGTCACAACACTATTTATAAATGGAAACCATAAGGCTCATAAGACAAATTATGAAAGAAGAAAAATAATGAAGATGGAGAAAATGAACATTTTATTTTAGACAAATACTCATTTAGCATGTCAGTCTGCACACACAGGATCTAGGTGTTCATAAATTTCACAGAAAGAAAGGCAAAAATGCTTAGATCTTACTCCATTTGCTTCACTTACACTGAGGCTGGAACTGTCAAAGTGGCAGATACTACTAAAAAGAGTGAGCTTGGTTTAGTTTACTTGCTAAGTTCCATTTCAGGAATCTAGCAGGTTCACCTGAGGGCAGAAACCCCTATGACAAACAGTTATTTGAAAGTCAGAGAAGGTAACTAGGCTACACCCCTCAGTCCCTAGGATTTTTATTTTTATCCCAATTATACATATTACAAAGAAATATTTGTTTCCATGTTTTTCTATACCACCAATTTATAGTGATACGTATGACTTGGCTCACAAAGCTGTTTCTTGAGACAGTTAATGTAGTTCGAGGAATATGAGATATTCTAAACTGTCTTACTATTTGCCTCTTATTAAAATTAGATTTAAACTATATCATTTGCACTATGCCACCCATCAGAATTCAGATAAATCATCACATTAAAACATGAATGTTTGGCTCAGTCCAAGATGCTGTAGTTTAAAATTTTATGTTTTTGGATTTTATAACATCTTCTTTTTGTCTTTTAAACCAATTGTTCTTGGCGCATAATGTTTTAATTTAAATAATTCCTTAATGAACTATGTACAATTTTTATTAATGGCAACCATCCCTCATGATTTTGATATATTTATAAACTTAAAGAAAATTGTATCTTTAAAATGGAAAGAAATTATTAAGAACTCTAAAATATCTCATACAAATTTTTTGTTTTAACCTCTGAAGGAAAATCATGAAAAAAAGAGAACTATGAACATTTTATATTTAGTTCTTATTAACATGTAATTCTGCCTTCTCATGATATTTACTTCCTGGTCAAAAATAATCACTGATGTATGTTGCTTAATGTAATAATTTCTGGTTGACTAGTCCATGTTTATAGTTGACAATACAAATCTTAAATTTCACAATAAAAATATACTCTCTTTAGCTTTTGTTGTTAAAATTGATTTTTAAAACAAGAAATGAGAAATAGCTAACTAGCAATTAGCCATTAAGCTTTATGAAAATAATTTCACTTTTATGGTCTAAAATATCAAGTATTACACAAATAACTTTTTCATTATTAATTTTTAAATTCTCAATTATAATCTAAGTGGTCTAAAACCAATAAAATTATTATAACCTAGTATTATTTTGTTAATCCACAAGAAAAACTGCTTTTATTTTAGTTAAATTCAGACAAATGTCATGAGATGGGATTGAAATTAGGTTGAAGCAAATTTGTAAATAATACAGGGTTCTACTTGGCAATGGAGAATTACAAACTTTAAGGTAGGGGAGTGATAACAGTTCAGGAAGAAAGAGATGTTAATGGCTTGAAGTAAAAGCAATGATGTGGAAAGACAGGAACTAACAAAATACAGATGTTTTTAGAAATTGGGAGCTATGAAATTGGGTACCCAAAGAATTCACAGTGAGTATTCAGGATAATGAAGTTCAAAGTCTTTTTTTAGATTAGAGGATGAGTACTTGTCATAGCCATTCAGAAAACAAATGCAATCAGAGAGAACAGGCTGTCTTTGTGTGGTTTTATCACTGTTTGCTTATTCTTGTTTTAATTTACACTTCCTAGAGAAACAGAAAGTAATAAATTCTGCATGGACAAAGAGTTTGAGATGCCCATACTACTTCCAAAGACACGTACTAGATAGTTTGGAAAATTAGTAAATCACTTAAGGGTCAGATCATTCCTGAAGTTATAGATCATGGAAGTCTTATAAATGGACAAACTTCTCACAGAAGAAGCCCATCATGAAGACAAAATAAAAAGGCACAGGCTATAAAATTGGTTACATCATTATTATTTTTTAAAGATTCAATTAAAGAAAAAACAATAATATATCATTATTTCAAATTAGCTAGAAGAGATGATTTTGAATGTTCTCATCACAAGGAAATGAAAAATGTTTAAGGTGATAGAAATGCTAATTACTCTAATTTGTTCATTACGCATTGCATATATAGATCAAAATGTCACACTGTACCTCATAAATATGTGCAATTATTATGGATCAATTAAAAATAAAACAAAATATAAAAAAATAAAAGAAAAAAAAAGGTGACCCTGACAAGAAAAGCATAGAGAGGTCTGATTTGCATCAAAGAAAAGGTGGTGTTGAAACCAAAGAGCGTTTAATGGAGTGCAGTTGCAAATGCCACAGAAACGTGAGGTAGGAGGCCATTGCTTTTAGAAATTAGGAGATAATCAACGTCTTATGACAGATTTTTTTTTTTTTTTCTGTTTTCCTATTCTGGTGGAGAATGGAAGCCAGATTGCAGTGCACTGAGACATTAGTGGAAAGTGAATGTATCAAAATAGAAAAATTGTAAAATTGTTTGTGGTTTGAGAGGACAACTTGTTCTCAAGAAGATTGAACATGTTTGGAGCATTTTATTTATTCATTCATTTATTCACTTTGTATCATTTTGCTACATCTTCACAACATAGAAATAATCCAATAATTGATTGTCTTCTTTTTTTTCCATTTTGAGCTAGGTTACTTTTCTGCCACCTGGCTAATTTGAGAGTTTTATTTTTATGAAATTTTGAAAATATGATTTATTGAATTACAATGAAGAATCTATTTCTGGATTCTCCCTTCGTATTATTTTTTCACTGTCAATATACAAACCACATTGAAGATTGGGAAACTGTACCCTCTAATGTCTTCTTCATGCTTTATTTTTAATTTAACTATAGTATTCAAGGGGAAACTAAGTGAGTACTTAAAATTCAAAAAATTCAAAATATTAAAAGTTTGGATACCTAGGTGGATAGCACAAAATTAAGTAACATTTTAAGATACTACTGTATGGCAACATTTAAAAAGTTGTTCCTTCTTTAAAATGATCATAAAATTTGGTTAAGTTTTACAGATATTTTGCTGAAAGGTTTTAGTGAAATAGTTGCTTAAGGTCAAGTTGAAACCTCATTAATACATGTGTTGGCTATCAGTCATATTTGAACATTGGTTAATCATAATTCTAAAACGAATTTGATCAGTAAAAATACACTATTACCCTATGATACAAACATTTCATTGAAATCATTTTTATTGTGCCTTTCCCCTCAGCAGGCAATTGCTGTCTTACAAACTACCCTACAGTAAATATCTCATTGAAGTCAACCTAAATTATTCTGAAGTCCATATGTCATTTTTTAGATGTAAGCCTCAGACATTATTAGCACTAATGATGTGAGGCTGCTTTTTGTTGATACCTATTGGTTTTTAATGATCCAACTACCTCAGGCAGTTTTGAGAACTTGAAAAAGTGATAGATAATCATTCAGCATTTGCTACAGGAGAGATTTGATTACAAGTTTTTGACTAAGCAAGCCTACATAAAATGTTTTCTGCTATCCTATCAGAAAGGATGAAAAACCCAGGCCTTCAAATTATTTTTGATTGCTTCAAATGTAAATATTTGATATTAATTTATAATTAATATATAATTATTTCATTTCATTCATAATTAAGGGAAATAAAAGCCATATTTTACTATCTGGATTTTTTAAAACTTTTTTTATTGATACACACACTTATAAGAAAATGAATTATATGTGGTAAGATTTTGTGTCTATGAAAATGAATTGAATACACGGAATACATGAAGTTTCTCAATATACAAATGGGAAAATCAGTATTTGTCACACATAACTAGCTCTTCTCAACTTACCTCAAATCATGATAGCCTTTTATGTATTAATGATGAGGCTTTATAAAATTATTTCCTTAACAAGAAGTATTGACCGAATCATCTGCTTAAATTTTAGCTCATAATCTGGGTCTTCAATGTTGGAAGGCCATATGAAAAACATTTTCAGTAGCAATTGGAAAACTGTAGCAACAGCAGAAAAACATGTTTCTTCAATAACAAAAATTATTTTAAATCATTAACCTAATTAACATTTTCACCTGGTCTTCATTTAATGTGCAAACAGGCAGTTGATGACAATAATTACTGAACTACAAACTAAGTGGTCAATTAGATACACAATTACCCAATTTGCATGCATAGGAATGAATTTTATCACTAAAAAAAGTTGCTTCTAAGCATTATAGGCATAATATATATATGAAATTTAACTTGTAATCAAATTATATAATATTTGCTTATCTACCGTTTTTTCCAAAATGTTTGCCTGGAGACAATCTCTCATACTCACTATTTAAATGGCTGTCTAATATTAGGAATAATGATGTTGGTATTTTTAGAAATTAAGATTATTATTTTTATGTGTATCACCATTACAGCATATCATCATTCTATTCATTCATACAATTATCCATTAATTCTTTTATAATTAATACATTAAATATTGAGTTCTTTCTATTGTAGGACACTACAATTCTGTGTGTAATGCAAAGATTAAATCTCACAAGGGCATTATTCTAAGTATCAAAGGTGAAATATAATGTACATATGTGTCTAAAGAGATTATACAAAGTGCTAAGAACCATAATAAAAGCAAATTTAAAGTGTATAAATGACTCTTTACATATAAAACAAAGTTTACTTTAAAAGGTAGTAAAAATGTTGAAGGTATTTGGAGGACCATGGGAATAATCGATTAATTCATCCGATGATTCATACATAGTTATCAATGAAATACTGTGTAGCAAGCATTTTGTTCGGCAATGGGAATAAAAAACCTCTTGTTCACAGATTTTTGAATCAAATTCTGAATCCTACTTGCAAACCAGCAACAGGTCTTTTATCTGCTTTTGTCTAGGAAGTTTGAATTTTCATAAGTTTTTATAACACAGAATACTCAAAATGTATGGAAGTTAGCTTGGAAGGACTCTAGAGTACGTGTTTTACATGAAATTTTAATTATTTAGAAAGTGGGGTATTGGGTTATTCACTTTAAAGTTATTTATAAGAAAGTGAAAAGAGTATAATTAGATCTAATTGCCCACATTTGTAGACTCAGGTTGCATCCTAAGTGAATTTCAATAATTCTTCCCCATGTTATTTCATTATTGAGAAGGTCAAGCCTACAAAACCCCCAGAGAAGAATCTATGCTTTCACCATTTTTCAAGGATTCCACTGCATCAGGACTTTACAGAGGTCTTCATTTAACAAGCTGTGGTCCTCTCTAATATATCCCTGTGAGTATCACAGTTTTAAATTGCAATATTTAATTCCCCCTATATTAGAGACTTAAGCTCATTAGAAAACTTAAAAGATTTTTTTTTTCTTCTGGAAATTTGAAAGCCTATATTTCTCAGGATCCAGCACTAAAAAATAAGCTCATATCCACTATTACACTATCAACCAGATATATATCTGTTACTACTTTTTGAGAAATCAGTATTCTTTGGGACTTTGACCCTTTCTCACACTTTGCTTCAACAGACAGAAATGAGTTGTAGGTTCAACAGTATGATCTTATATAGAAGTCAGGCCACTGAAACTTGTTTCTGCTCTAGAACACTATCAGGAAAGGCAATTTAAAAGTATAGATCTTCTGATAAATGTGAAAATACTATTTTCAATTTATACCTTAACAATCGTCACTATGTCTGGGTTAGGGTCATGCAGTGGGTATATGTTTATATTTTTAAGAAACTGCCTAAGATGCTGATCTATTGTGGTACACTCCTCCACTGCAGGAGGACTTATTTATGTACTTATTTTAATAGTACTGCAGTACCATTAAAAATAAAATAATTATACTAATAACTGGGTTTCACAGGCTGGGACAGTTTTTCAATTACAGTATGTCGCTGAAGAAAGAAGAATGAATAAATTGTAATATAGACCATTATTTTTAGTAAACATGGTTCTAAATTTTTCAAATAAATTTAACAAGCTATCTGATTCAATTTCCAAGGTAATAATTTTGCCATCAATTTTTATTGAAGGGTAGAAGAGGAAGGAACACTATGAAAAAATGAATACTCAAGATTATTTTTAAACTAAAGTGGGATAAATATATATATATATATATGTAAAATCATTCTAATGTTAAAACAATTTTGTGGACTTATTCTGTGGCATAAATGTACTGATACTAATACCAGAGATAGTGTAGCAAAGTTGACCAGTGATATACATAGCAATTTTATATATATATATATATATATATATATATATATATATATATATATATGTATTGGAGAGAGGATCTTGCTCTGTCTCCTGGCCTAGAGTGCAGTGGCATCATCATAGCTCTCTGCAACCTGAACCTCCTGGGCTCAAGCGATCCTCCTGCCTCAGACTCCTGAGTAGCTAAGACTACAGGCATGTGCTATCACATCTGGCTGATTTTTCATTTTTTCTAGAAATGAGGTGTCACTCTTGCTCAGGCTGGTCTTAAACTCCTAACCTCAAGTGATCCTCCCGCCTTGGCCTCCCAAAGTGCTGGGATTATAGGCGTGAGCCACTGCACCCAGCCAGCAATTATCTTTTGCTTTATTTTTGAAGAATTTTATTGAGATGTAATTAACAATAAACTACACAGATTTAAACTGCATAATTTCATAAGTTTTGCAATCAGTATGTAGCCATGAGTTCATCACCACATTCAAGATAATGAACATGTCCATCACCCTAAATGTTTCTTCAATCCCCTTTATGAACCCTCCCTTTGTCCCTCATAAACCCATATTCTTGCATAACCACTGATGCATTTTCTGTTACAATTACTTGTTTAAATTTGGTAGAGTTTTTTTTTTTTTTATTTCAGAATATTGCAGAGGTACAAACGTTTTGGTTACATGAATTACTCTTGTACAGTTTGAGTCAAAGTTGTTAAGTATGACCATCACCCATATATTGTGCATCGTATCCATTATGTGTGAATTTACCCATCCCCTCCTCACCCCCACTTGATTTCCATTGGATTTTACTACCATATATATACATGAGTGCTGATCTAAAAGTTTCAATTTAGTAGTGAGTACATATGGTTTTTGTTCTTTCATTCTTGTGATATTTCACTTAAGAGGATGGTCTCCAGTTCCATTCTGGTTGTTACAAAAAGCATTGTTTGCCATCTTTTTTATGGCTAATACTCCATGGTATACACACACCACATTTTATTAATCCCCTCATATATTGATGGGCACTTGGGTTGTTTCCACTTCTCTGTGATTGTGAATTGCACTGCTGTAAGCATTCGAGTGCAGATGTCTTTTTTATAAAATGTCTTTTTTCCCTTTGGGTAAATACCCGGTAGTGGGATTGCTGAATCAAATGGTAGGTCTACTTTTAGGTCATTGAGTTATGTCCATACTACTTTGTATAGAGTAGAGAACCCAGATATAAAACCATCATCATATTGCCATCTAATATTTTACAAAGTAGACAAAAACATACATTGGGGAAAAGAATCCCATTCAATAGATGGTACTGGGAAAATTGGCTAGCCACACGTAGAAAACTGAAATAGGATTCACACCTCTCACCACTCATGAAAAATAATTCAGGATGGATAACAGACTTAAACCTAAGGCATAAAAATATAAGAATATAATATAAGAATATAAGAATAAATATAAGAATATAATATAAGAAAATATAAGAATTCTAGAAGAAAAGTTCAGAAAAACTCTTATAGATATCAACCTAAGCAAAGAATTTATGAAGAAGGCTCCAAAGTCAATTACAGCAACAACAAACATAAATAAATGGGACGTGATTAAATTAAAAAACTTCTGCACAGCCAAGGAGACAATTAATAGAGCAAACAGACAACCTACAGAATGGGAGAAAATGTTTGCAAGTTATATATCCAATAAAGGTCTAATAACCAGAATCTACAAAGAACTTAAAGGAATCATCAGGAAAACATCAAACAACCCTATTATAAAGTGGGCAAACACATGAACAGAAGATTTTCAAAATAACATAGACTAATGGCTAATAAGCATATGAAAAACTGTTCAACGTCTCTAATCATCATGGAAATTCAAATCAAAACCACAATGAGATATCATCTAAGTGAGAATGGCTTTTATCAAAAAGTCCCAAACAACAGATGCTGGCATGGATGCAGAGAGAAAGGAACACATACACTGTCGGTGGGACTACAAACTAGTACAACTCCTATAGAATATTTTCTAGAGTTTTGTAGAGCTATACTCATAGAGTATACACTCTATTTGTGGTATACTCATGATAATTTTGAGATCATCCATATTCTTTTGTGTATCACCCATTCATTCCTTTTTATTGCTAAGTAATTTTCCTTGTATAGATAAACCACAATTTGGTTAACCATTCACCTGTTAATGGACATTTGAATTACTTCCAGTTTGGACTAATACAAATAAAACTTATGTACACATCTTTGTATGGACATATCTTTCTTTTCCATGCATAAATAATTAAGTGTGAAATGGCTGGCTCATATAGCAGGTATAGGTTTAATTTTAGAGAAACTGTCAAAGTGTTTGTATCATTTTACATTCTCATTAGTAGTGTATGAATATTCCAGTTCCTCTACATGCTTGTAAGCACTGAGTATGGAGAGCCTTTTACATTTTAGCCATTGTAATAGGTGTTCAGTTATCACATAGATTTTATTTTACATTTCTCTAATGTCTAATGATGTTGAACATTTTATGTGCTTATTTTGTTGTGTCTAAGGTAAAAAATTATTTCCCTCTGTATTTTCTTCTAGAAGTTTTTTTACTGAAGTATGAATCAAAGTTTGTTTTTTATCATATGGATATCTAAGACTTCAATGAATTGCCTTTGAAACACTTTGAAAAATCAATTGACCATAAACATGTGAGTCTATTTCTGGACTCTCTGTTCTCTTCCATTGACTTACTTGTCTGCCTTGAAGCCAATACCACATTGTTTTGATTATTGGAGCTTTATATTAAGTCTAGAAATCAGGTAGCATTAGCCTTCTAAATACTTTCTTCAACTCCTGAAATTTTTATTAGGTTTTGGGAGAATGGATGAAGAATTGATGAAAACTTTCAGTCTTCTGACCCTTGAACTACTTTATTTATTTACATTTTCTTCAGTATCTCCACAATCTTTTGTACTTTTCAGTTTATGGGTCTTGAATATTTTTGTCATATTTATCCCTAAGTACTTCATATTTTTAATACTCTTATAGACAATATTTTTTCAACTTCTCTCTGGCACTATTAAATAGTAACATAATTGATTTTTGCTAGACACTTTTATTTGTTCTGATAGGTTTTATTTGTAGATTTCTTTAGATTTTCTACAAACATGTCATGTTGTCTATTAATAAAAACAGTTTTACTTCACCTTTTGTGATCTAGACATCTTTTCATCTCTTGCTTTGAGGTTTTTTTTTCAGTACAATGTTGAAAAAAGGGAGTTCTCTTCTATTCTTACTTCGCTAAGAGTTTTTAATTAAAAACTCATGCTGGATTTTCTAAGTATTTTTGTGTTTATTAAGATAATCTTAGGCTTTTTTTCCTTTTTAGGTCTATTGATCTGGTGCATCACATTGATTGCCTTTATAATCTTAAATTAACTGTGTTCCTGAGACAGACCTCATTTGGTGATTCTGTAGTTTCCTTTTTATCTGTTGAATGTTCATATATTTTTCCATATTCTGTTAGTATTTTAATTTTATCATGGTGAGAAAGCATACTTTGTGGGACTTGCATCATCCTAAATTTGTTGAGTCTTGTATCATGGCACAGATACAGTCTAACCTGGGTAAATATTCCATGTACACTTGAAAAGAATGTGTACCATTCTATTGTTGGTGGAGTGTAAATTAGGCCAAACTGGTATACAGTGTTGTTCAAATGTTCTAGATTCCTGCTCATTTTTTGACTACTTGTTCTATCAATTATGAGAGGGTAATATTGAAGTCTCCATCTATACTTGTGGGTTGTATATTTCTCCTTGAATTTCTATGAGATGTTTTGTAATTTGAAGCTGTTAAAAGTGCATAAATGTTTAGTATTTTAGGTCTTCTTGATGAATTTACCCCTTATCATTAGGAAATGTCATTCTTAACTCTGGTAAATGTTTTGATCTGAAATATGGTGTGCCAGACATTAATAGAACCACTCCAGCTTTCTCTTGATTTGTCCTGTTGCGGTAAATTATTTTCCATCTTCTTACTTTTTACCTATTTATCTTGTTTAAAATACATTTGAAAAATCATTTCTATTGTTAAATACATTACTTCATAGTAAAAAAAGTCTTTAAATATTTTAGTGTTTATTTTAACAATGTAAAAATTGGGTATAGGTTAATTATTGCTCAGCTAGGTAACTAGCAGGTATAAAATGTAGGACATTTAAAAATACATCATATCTTCTGAAGATACATTTATTTACAATTGCATCAGAAATTCATTAAAGCATAAAATGTGCATGAAATAATTTCTTATGATTTCATTTTAAAGCAACAATGATTAATAACAAAATGTATGCTTACACTGCTAAGGCCAGAATAGAAACATATTAATATATGTTTAAAAGTGTTAAGTTTGTCATAGGGTTTTTTAATCCAAAGGTTTTAACTTTTCCTAAAAATAAAAAAAACACTATGAGATATATATTTTTAATTGCATTAAATAGTCCTGGGTCTAATCCTATTACATAAAAAAACTGAAAGAATAAAAAGAGTTTCAAAATTCAATTTACTGCTACCAACATTTTGGGTCAAACTGAAGGGATCTCTCTTTACTTACCATTGAAATATTTTCCTACAACTTACTAAAACTGCTTTCGCATCCTAAAAATAAATGTTTCCTATGAATTTGATTTTACCTTTGTTTTAATATATTCATTCTCATAATTTTATCCAATCTCCTTGTGTCTAATAAACTTTTATAAATTGACCTTTAGTGAAAAAATGTGCAATTAATTTGGCATTATTTGTAGTGGAAAACAAAAATATTTCTGGCATATAACATTATAATTTCATGTAAACATCATCTCCAATTTATTGTTGTAAAATTACTGAAGTGTTTTTAACAGTTAATAAATTCGGGTGGATTTACAAAGATAAAAGAGATTGCTTCTCCTGGAAAAATCCAGGTATATTTTTATTTTTTCTATCTCAATTCATTCATATTAGAAAAACACATTGGGCAGATTAGAAATGAAAAAAGAGAAAATCAAATATGTACTTAGCAGTGGTGCCAATGTTGTTAAAGCATTGTAACAAAAATTTAACAGGTATCTACCCTCTCGAGCACTTTTAAAACATTTTAAAATTTAAAACATACAAGAATTTGAACATGATTTTTTTAAAAAGCATACTAACAATATAAGAGAAGTGTGATATTAATGGTAGAGGTGATAAGTGCTATGAAAATTCAAAAGAGAAGGAGCAATTCAGCCAGCTCAACATTTCTACTGTGTAACTGAGAAAAAAATAGACACATAGAGGTTAGATAATATTGTCAGGTTCACACTGCTGGTTAGTGGTCCAAATATTTCTAGGTGATAAGGAGATACTTGTGATGGTAGGCATCATGAAAAATTCCAGTGATTCTTTGAAAATGTAAAGTTCCTCTTATATGAACCTGAAATAGAACTGTACTAGGAATGGCTTTATTTCTATCATGTATTAAAATAACTATATTATCCCCAAAATAAATTTATCAGAACTGTGAGAATTGGGTTATCTATTGAACAGTGGCTAATAAAATTGATTTTCATATTTTTAAAGATTAAGGAGACCTGGTAAATGTTACTAAGCAAGAAAATGAAAACTCTTATTCTCAAATACTTCTTATCATTTTTTTTTCAAATAAGCCAATCTGAAAATAAATATCACAAAAAATAGTCTTGGGGACAATATGAAATTATAAATGGTTTCCTTTAGGAATTACTAGTTGTAACATATATGGAAACATATTAAATAACTATATTTATATATTATAACAGATTAACATATAAATAAATATAATTTATATATATACACATACATAATTTGGTAATTTTAGAACAATAGATGTGGGGTGTATTTGTCTTTTTTTTTAGAGATATCACAAAAATGTAGCGCAAACTGAGTGGCTTAACCAACAAAAATTTATTGTCACACAATTCTGGTGGTTGAAAGTCTGAAATCAGGGTTGGTTCCTTCTGAGGGCTGTATCTCTCCCCTCAGTTTGTAGATGACTCTCTATTCCCCGTGTCTCTTCATATCTTCTTCTCTTTATGCATATCTCTTTCTATGTCTAAATTTCCTCTTTTGATAACTATACCAGTCTTCTTAGATTACATTAATAGGTTGAACCCAATCCAATCTTTATTACTTCTGTGAAGACCCTATCTCCAAATAAGGTCACATTCTGAGGTAATGGGTTTACGTTTCCAATATATCTTTTTATTTTTATTTTTTTGAGGAAAGACACAATTCAACCTATAATATGGGTCATGTTTATATAAGATTTTAGTGTAAGGTAACAGGAATATTTTTGTACTACCACATATGTGCTAAATCGAGTGATATCTATCTATATAAATTTCCTGGAAAGGCTTTAGTCTAGACTTAATATTTTCAATGTTCAATCTACTAAACATTTTAATCATTCGATTCAGATGTTAAAGGATCAAATTCCATCTGATGATTTGAGCTTGCAACATCCAAAATTTAATCCTTTCTCTTTTAGAATTTATGACTCTTGAAGAAATCTTTGTGTTAAAATTTGATTGATTTGGAAGAGAAAAGTCTATCATAATTTGGTCATCCTGCTGTATCCAGTGTAAATTGGAATTGTGGAAATAGCCCAAGAGTTGTCATTGGCTTTGCTGTGGGCTTCAGAGCATTCCAATTAGCATCAGAAAACCCAGCAAAGATGAGGCAGGTTGGCAGATCAAATTGGAAATTTAAATTTTAATTCCAGCTTACACAAGCAAAGATTTCTTTCATTTAAAGTTACGGTCATCTTTTTTCTACTTCATTTTCTATAAAACACAATACATGTTGAAACCATATCTATATATCACAAGCCTATTCATTGTTTAAAAGCCTTTCAGTTTGGTTGATTGCTTGTTTTTTCATGGTCACAATAGTTTTGATCTGCAAGATATACAGAGCCTTTTGAATATGAGTTTATGTTAAACACTAAGGGTTTCAAAGATATAACAGGTTATAAGAGGCAAGTTACTTGTTGCTAGAGAACCTCAGAATGGGATTAAGTTACATTTCCCCAATATGAAATAATTGACTAAAATGACAACCAGGAGGCAATTTCTTTCTTCAAGGATGTGGAAAGAATTTTTCTGACTGAAAACAATAGTCACGGAGATTCACTTAGTGGGCTTAAAAGACGTTTCTGTTACTTCCTATCATGTCTGAGGTTTAGCTGTTAAAGTAAATTGAGAGTATGAGGGATCAGAAGGGTCTAGGCAAATGCCTACGTTAGCAGCCATGAGACCACCTTCAAATGGCTACTGTTTGGAATAGTTTTTACCTAATCAGAATAGAATAGAAATCAAAATTCTTCAAAATAGAATTGTATTTCCCAACTGCAAGCAGCAGTTTGAATAGCAGGAAAGACAGGCTGAATATAACCTATAAATAAAATTAAGATTTATAATATATTGTCAACAAAATAATGGTTATAATTAGATTAAAAAATACCTAGTAATTGGTACTGCTTTTAAATTTCACCTGTAAGATGACTTCATGCACACACACACACACACACACACACACACACACACACACACAGTATATGTATATATTTAGGGAAAGAGAGAGAGATAAGATTTCTCCTTTATACTTTTAAAAACAATAGATTTTAGAATTGTGTAAGTATAGAATTGTAAGCCATGACAAAGCAATTCCTCTTATCGTACAACAACTTGTTTAATTTTAGGTGAAAAGGCAAAAAGAAACATTAAGTTTTGTGCCCTAAATTACAAACAAATTTAGGAAATGACAGACATTTATGTATCAATCTTAATATCTCGTTCCAAACAAAAATCAATCTAATTAAAGTTTCTGGAAAACTTTAATTTAATCATACAAAATTCCAAATTTCTGCTAACTTTCTGTGATAATTGTGTTTACACTAGTAAGGCTATAAAAGTTTAATTAGCACTACTACCAACCCATCATATAATTGTATTTAAGCTATAGCAAAAATCCAACATTTTCGGTGTTTAAAATTCCCAGGAACATAGCTGTGAACAAGAATAGATTGTAGGCCGGGCGCGGTGGCTCACGCCTGTAATCTTAGCACTCTGGGAGGCCGAGGTGGGCGGATCGTTCTGTGCTCAGGAGTTCGAGACCAGCCTGAGCAAGAGCGAGACCCCATCTCTACCAAAAATAGAAAGAAAATTAATTGGACAGCTAAAAATATATATATAGAAAAAATCAGCCGGGCATGGTGGCACATGCCTGTAGTCCCAGCTACTCGGGAGGCTGAGACAGTAGGATTGCTCGAGCCCAGGAGTTCGAGGTTGCTGTGAGCTAGGCTGATGCCACGGCAC